>JASCZW010001589.1:0-68697 GCA_034211315.2 Aedes japonicus | reverse complement strand
ATGCAGTGGTTGACTGGAAACGTGGGATTTTTCAGGTACAATATTGTTCGTATTGATTGTGTACTTGCCTGCGACGACGGTTTGGAAGACCCCTTCACCGCACTCAAACCCAGGACCGGGATGACTGTTGAACGCTGGCAGGAATGGCACGACTGAGATGAGGGGATTAGGGGCTTCCGTGTGACAAGCAGGCGTGCATCCCGGGTGCTGAACGAAGGATTCCGATGACGACTAAGCTTGATGTAGATGTTGAGTGAATGATGTGATGCAATTGCCGATAACATTCCTTGATCTGTTGGATTGGACATCATCAGAGCGAATAATGTTCTTAATTTGCGTGTACTTGCCTGAGAGTGCTGGTTGGAAGCCCCTTTCACCAGACCCAAACACAGGACCGGGATGACTGATGAGCGCAGACTGGATGGACTGGACTGTGATGGGGGCTCCGGGGCTTCCATAGTGCTGAGTTCTGTGCGTCCCGGGTGTGGAGAAAGGTGATGATTTACTGCGAGTTCGGAAGACGTACAGCTGATCCGTTTTTTTGGTTTGGCTCGAACAGTCGTACCGAAATCCCTGAAGGCCAGTACCATGGGTCGCCAACCACACTCGATACAGTTTTGCATACGGTTATTTTGAACGACACGAACGAAAGATCTTCGATCTGCTTTCCGCGAGGAACGAGTTTAATTACTTTAACCAGGGCTGGGTGTGCGTTAGAGATGTCCATAACATGCTTTTTAATTCCATCTTCATTTTGATCTGGCTCATACGGAGTGACGTAGAAAGACTCAACGTCGTTAGAAGGCTGTGAACCGTTAGCTACTCTCAGTGGAGGACGTTCGGTTTCATAGTTGATATTGGTGATACTGGTAACATTTCCATCGTTACGCGGTGACACCGCCCTAATGCCATTGTTCAGAGTGTTTGAGGGGCGTGTAGGAACAGCTGGTGTCGAGATGTCGATTCGTGGTATTGCTATTCTTGATTTTTCAGAGCCAGCTGAACGACTGGAGATGATATGCACACGTTTATTGGATCCAACAACAAATTTGTCAGGAATATGGGCAATAGAACTGTTGATTTCGTCCAAGACTTCGAAAAAAGAAGTCTCTTCGCAGGACCTGGATCGGTTGATTGGATCGTCCACGGTATCGTTCAGAGTTAGCTCGTCGATTCTTTGATGAAAATTGGTTTGATCGGAAGGATTCGCTGACTTGGAATTCGGATGATATCCATAGAGTGTCTTATTGACCTTGCGAAGGTTTTCGCCATAGTTTCCAAGTCGAGTGTCCATTGAATCGGTACGAATAAGCAATTCGCGCAAGGCTTTCATTATCGTCTTTTCACGGTCATAGACAGCTGGATCGAAATTCAAGCGACAAGATTCGCAGAACCAGAGCAGTCCAACGCCGTCCAAGCCGAGTAATGTGATTTGGTCATCCCTGTGCAGGTGAAATGAAAACTCAAACCACATGATCCACTACAGGCGACTGCTCTTCCAGAATCCACGGTGTTTGAACATATTTTGCATGATTCCATAATATGTATTTTCTCGGTATTTTGCAAGTGTTACAATACGCCGCAATGTTACGGTTCAGAATATGATTTTGTAATCGCCTACGGGTATGCAACTTTGTAAGTTTGAAAGCTCTGCAAAATAACAAGCAGCTTTACTTTTTTACTGGTGGGTGCAATTCAGAATCGAAACGAGCGTGTGTGAGGGTTCGTATACAAGCAAAGGTAAACTAAAGCACAACAATGTCGATGTAAGCACCACACAACAATTTCACGCCACCTAAACAATGCTTCTAAACAAATTCACGCCACCAAACACTGAACGAATAACATTGAATCGAGATGAAGACACTGTTTACGATTCACATGAACCGACACGGATTATTTTTTGTCGTAGGAACGGTATTGAATTATCGGAAAAATAAAGAGCTTAAAACAGATGTATGCTGCATTCGACCGTGTTGCCAAAAAAACTGATCTCCCTTTTCGATCACTTACGGCACCTGCCGATCCTCGCGTCGTATGGTCCTTGGCGCTCTCTCCTTAGTTTGTTTAGTTTGTGCACCGAGGGGTGACGAACAACTTCCACACCCATGGGAACATGTATTTCTTTTTTTGGATGGGTTGGAAAATTTGCAACCAAACTCCTGACCAAACCAGGGTGTGGGGATGAGGGTGCCAACTCCCCGACTCACCACAAAACCACCCGTGCCTTATGCCCTGGACCCTCCTCGGAACCATCTTTCGGTATTACTTCGGGGAGGGAGCTATTGTGCTATCATGCCAGATCTCGTGTCGTCGAAGTGAGGATATGTGCAAAAGAAATGTTCCGTGGTTTCCTCAACTTCCGTGCACTCGGTGCATGCGGAAGATTGTGCTTGCCATATTTGTGCAGATATTGCCATGCCTGACAGAATCTGCGTTTAGTTTAGTTACCTCAGTCTTATGGTGGGCTAGCTCCAGTTTCCTGGAACTCATCCATCTTTCCACAATGCCAATGGAGTGCGAGACAGTTTGCTCCACCTCTTCAATTGATTCACCACATATCTCTAGGGTGATGTTGTTCGCGAACCCGACGTTCTTCACCCCGTTCGGGAACTCTAACCGAAGTACCTCATCGTACATCGTCTTCCATAGCTCCGGACCCAGGATCGAACCTTGTGGGACGCCTGTGGCGATTTGAACACATTTCTGGCCTGCCTGTGTATTGTACACCAGCACTCGATTCTTGAAGTAACTTTCCTTAATCTTGTACAGGTACCCAGGAACCTGAAGCCGTTGAAGCGAGTCGGCGATAACCACCCAACTGGCGTGATTGAAAGCATTCCCACTGCATCTGCTACTACTCCGTCAGTCTGTTGAAGATTACACTCTCGAGCACCTTACCCACTGTATCCAATTGACATATAGGTCTATATGCCGATGAGAAAAGTTAAAGATCCCCTGGTGGCTTCTCAGTCTATGGTAGGAACTCTAGGGTCTGAATTTTCCAGGCGTCCGGAAAGACGCCCTCATTCAAACACTTTTGCATCATCACGCTGACCATTTCGGGAACCAGCAAGATAGCCGTCTTCATGGCCAGGTTCATAATACCATCTGTTCCCAGCGCTTTGTTCACCTTTAGCGACTATGCTATCGCAATGAGTTTTTCGTTCGTCACCATCGCCTCGTCGCTGGCACCCGTTGTGCCGATGTCAATCCTGACGTGGTCACGGGTGTTTGGCTGTGCCACGCACCCTTCCGTCGCTATTACAGCGTTAAGGTCTGGGATACTGGAACGCTGGTCATGGGACAAATCTATGGCGGTGGGGGCCATGGACTCGGGTCGTGGTTACGTGAGCAGTTTGTGAACACGTAAACGTTGACCTCATTAAAATCAGCTGGAAACGAATATGACGTGAAGCTACTAGTATCTGCCGAATGCTCAACAAATCACTTTGTAATGCCTCTCATACTCGGAGAACCTCATTTAGTGACTTGTCCGGCGGACTAGGCATGGCAGACGCGTTGAACATCACTCGCAATGTGGTTTTTCAGGTCGTTGGTCGCTGCACAGCATGGTGTGGGAAAGTCAATCACTAGTTTCATTCACAGTACGTTTCGTACTCAGCAACGAACTAGGAATATAGCTACTTTAAAATTGGATCCTTGTTCAACCATCTCTCGAGCATCAGGAAACGTCAAGGAGCAATAGATCGATTGTCTTGGAGAGCTGCTACGTTTTCTCGGAATTGGAGTGTCACCTCGTATCGCCAATGTCGGCTAGATTTTCTTCCTTAGTAGACTATGAAATATCCTCCTCAGCTTCCCAGAAAAGATTCACTGTCTCTGAATGTATGAAGCAAAATAGGATGGACCAGAACGGTATTGGCAACTTTGTTGTTAATTTCTCTGGAGAAACCCAACCAATGTGGGTTTCATGGACTTCAGGAAGGTCATCGGCATGGTGAATATGACCTGACTTCAGCAAGGTGAAAAACTTTGAGGCCCGGATGAGAATTTCGATTTTATCAGGCATGTAAAATCTGTCAACTGGATTTCGGCAGGAATTGGCCACGATATATTTGATATCACAAGGCATTCCAAATCAGTGGAGAAATTGGAACACCTGGACAAGATCGTGACAGTCATCTTCTCTCTGGCGTTGACATTCGCACCGCCTATCCCAGTAGCAAGCACGTACGCTGGTTAACGGGTAATCATCAAACGGTTTGCGATCGCTTCAGACACAAAGCGTACTTGGGAACCACGGTCCAGCATTATTCGACAAGGAACTGATTGACCAGCAGTACTCTCAAGGTTCATAACGGCGGATAACAGCATCACGGTTTTCGCAATTTGCGAATGGTTGCAGGAACAGGAAGAATTGGCGCTTGTTGACGGGCACCGACTTCAACAGGATCATTCGAAAATTTCTACACTGAGGGGCTTAGATCGTAGGGGTTTTGTGGGAAGCTCTTCGTGAACGAAGGTTTTGTGTCGTTTGTGTCATTCCGAGCAATCGCGTTTGGACGAACAATCTTTGGCCCAGTGGCCAGGTGGAAGGCAATTGAAGCGAATTTCCAATTGCTTCAATTTAACCCTTCTAAGCTTCAATTTAAAACTTCTAAGTGGTCGAAAAATAATTGTAACTCTTGCAATTATTGACCGATTTCATTTTAGATTAAGAATGGGTTATGAAACTCGTCCACTTAATTGACACTATGAAAAAATGAGACACACAAAAATGATCACCAAAAATTCATTTTAAATTGGATACATCTCAAATTTTCAGGGATTAAGTAACTATATATAAGCTATGTTTTAGCATAATTTATTTATTGAATTTCCTCTTCCAAGCTTAATGCTCGTGCATTTCTCTTAACACTGCTCATGAGATCTTGGGCGAGGCTTTGTCCATCTTCCTTACACAATTTCTCCCAGTTTTTCGGGACCACATTAACGCCCTTCGCCTCGTACCAATCCATTACAGGCTTGGCGTTATGGCACGAAGCGAGATCCGGCCAGAACAGCGTGGGACCACGGTAAGAGTAGAGGAAGGGCAGCAAGCGCTTCTGCAAGCATTCCTCTCGATAAATCTGCTCGTTTATGGTGCCGGTTGTAACGAACGGCTTGCTGTACCGTCCGCACTCGCAGATCGCCTGCCACAACAGGTACTTCTTCGCGAATTTGTCTATCATTCTCTTCCGGAACTTTTCCGGAACCTCCATGCGGGACGTACCGACAAAAAAATTGAGGCCGGGAATTTTTTCGGTGTCCGCCTTGATATATGTCTCGTTGTCATGACGAGACAGCCTTGCTTGACCAGCCACTCACGGTACAGCTTCCGCGCACGCAGTTTGGCCACCGTGTTTTGCTTGTCAGTTCGGTTTGGCGTCTTCCTGACCTTAAACACACGTAGCCCAGCCTGCTTCATGGTCTGCTGGACGAATCACTTCGACGAATTGACCTTTTTGGCCACGTCGCGGGTGGAAAGGTTCGGGATTCTTAAAGTACTGCCTTATCTTCCGCGCCTTCTCTGGATATTTCGTTTTCGGTTTTTGGCCGTTTCCAGAGCGCCGCTCGATGGTTTTCGTCTCCTGAAACATCTTCACAACGTGAGACACGGTAGAATGGTGGATTCATTTGCCGATATATCTGTGCGACTGACCAGGATTATCGATCACCGCGCCCAAGATTGCTGGCGTAGCTCTTCTTGTTTCGAATGCATCTTGAAAACTACTTGACAGGTTGCACTAAAATTTTATAAAACTAGTATTACTCAAACTTTCATTAATTTTTACCCACGCGATAAAAAGCTACACCCAAAACAAAGTGTCGCAATTTTTCGAGTCCAATCTTTATGTAATGTCTGTTCCAGTGCATCTGGTTCCAGGATATCTCGGTTTCAGGGGATGTTTTCCGGTACGGAGACACTATTTGGGAATATCAACTGAATTTCCGGGAATGGATGTCACCATCTTTGGAATTGCAAGGGCTTCCTTCTAAACCCACTAACGGCCACTCGAGGTCCCACGGAAACCTGTTCTCAAATGATCGATCTGAAGACAAACCATCATATAGCTACAAAACGTTGAGAAATAGCCTTTTGGAGAAATTTCATTTGTTACCCATATTAGCGGGGTTTTCTTCTAAATATGTTCATGGCCACTATTGTCCCCATGGAAATCTGTTAGAATGATCGTTCCGGGGATAGGTTAGCATATTGCATACCTCAGGCATTGTTCCATAGATGGTATATTTTGTAGGCATTGTTCCAAAGATGGTGACATCCATTCCCGGAAATTTAATTGATATTCCCAAATAGTGCCTCCATACTGGACCACAGCCCCGATGCTCCAGATTTCCAGAAACCAGATGAGTTCCAACGGACATTGCATATAATATTTAAGTGGATAAGTTTCTGAATCCAATACTTCTTAAAGAATTGAAATCGGTCAATAATTGCTAGAGTTACAATTATTTGAATATTGTGGGTACCCGGGTACCCTGGCGAACACTTGAGGGGTGAAAAAATCGAGGTCCCCTCCTTCGAACCTCTCTGCGTCAATGCGAAATGTTTTTAAACAGAAAGTTGCTTTCTAGCTTTAACAAAGATGTCACTGAATTTTAGGTTCCTTTTTTAAAATACACTATGAAATTTCTTGGGTATGAGCCTTAAACCACGTGTTCTCATATTTGGGATTTTCAGACCAGACCTCTTTTCTTTTTCTATGGCCAAAGATATTCTCCTGGTCTGTTCTTCTTCCAAAAACACAACATGATTTATGGACCACATCGATCCAAAACTAAAAGAATCACCACCCAAATATTCCGTCCAAAAACACAGCGAATCAAAATAGAGATAACAGTCCAGTGCCGAAAAACAAAAGAATGGGATACGCTTTGGTGTACTTGGGACCAATGTACTATGGTCCAGATCACGAATTTACGAGAAAACATGCTCCCAGCGCCTAAACTTGAAACTTTACAGCAAAGTGATGTTCTACAACATGGTTTGTATCATCAAGGTCTATTTTTTTATGTTGATTAAAATTAGGGTGGTCCTCATTTTCACGGATATACAAAAACTAACTTTGCAGAAATAGACGTTTACACTTTTAAGCAAAGTTGTAGCGCAGACAATTTCATGGAATTTTCATATATAATTTTTTGTGTAGCCTAAAAATTGACTGATTTAGAGCAATTTTCCCTCATCAACTTAGGGTGTACCATAAAAAAATGATTATTTTGCTCTTCCTTTTTTATTTCAATTCCCACCGTTAAGTTGTATTTGGACGAGTTTTAGTGATTTTAAAGACGCGTACTTTGGTATACAAACTTTGCCGCTACTTTTTCCTCCATTTCAATTTAGAGCAACTTTTCCCTCCTCAACTTAGGGTGTACCATAAAAAAAAGTTTTTCTGTTCTAACTTTTTTATATCAATTTTCATCGTTAAGTTGTGTTGAAACGAGTTGTAGAACTTTTAAAGACGCGTGTTTTGATATATTAATTTTGACGCTAGCCTTAACTTATCAATAGTTATTGAAGTTTTTCTTTTAAAACCATTCCAGATTCAAATGTAATTTTCTCAAGATACAGAAATAACGTTTTTCTAGTTTTCACATATGTTAGACAATATAAATTGGCATTTCAAATGACGTCTTGAATTTTTTTTGTGTTTGCCCCAATCATAAAAATCAACATATGAAAAGGGCGTATTTTTTTTAGAAAAACTTCAATAACTATTGATTGATTGAAGCTAACGGCAAAGTACGCGTCTATAAAATCACTAAAACTCGTCCAAACACAACATAACGGTGGGTTTTAAAATAAAAACGGAAGAGCAAAATAATCATTTTTTTATGGTACACCCTAAGTTGATGAGGGAAATTGCTCTAAATCAGTCAATTTTTAGGCTACGAAAAAAATTATATATGAAAATTCCATGAAATTGTCTGCGCTACAACTTTGCTGAATAAAGTAAACGTCTATTTCTGCAAACAAAAAAGTTAGTTTTTGTATTTACGTGAAAATGAGGACCACCCTAATTTTAATCAACATCAAAAAATGGACCTTGATGATACAAACCATGATGTAAAACATCACTTTGCTGTAAAGTTTCAAGTTTAGGCGCTGGGAGCATGTTTCTTCGTAAATTCGTGATCTGGATCATAGTGCAATGCCCACCAAAAGCAGATGTTTGAACATATTAAATGTTTATACTCTGAGATTTATGTTCTGTGGAAACAAGCATTGATCTTTTCACTTGAAGTTACCTTACCAGTAGAAGGGGTCTCAGATGATCATTTTCGTAAAGTTTGAATTAAAAAATGGACCAAAATTGCCGATTTTACATGGATTTACCTTCATCCGCACTAAACAAATACCCATGCAGCATCAATCAGAGTAATCTATGAGTCAGCAGTCAAAATTTGACAGCTCTATCAGTCGAATTCTAACCGTGATGGCAAAACGGAACATCGTGTGGCACTTTGTGGACACCGGATTGCCCGTTCCGGCATCTAAAACATCTTGGCACTATTAGACAACAATCAGAGCATAGAAAGAAAGCGCGGTTCCGGACGGCCGATGACTCTGAGCGACAAGAAGTTCCAAAGGATTTTTTTAGTATGAAATGCCTGTCGGGAGTTGCGTCGTTCATCTAGAAATACCATAAGGGCAAAGCCGCGGTGTTCTGGCCGGATCTGGCGTCGGCCCTTTACTCAAAGCGATCGTTGGAGTAGATGGAGCGACTGAATATCGACGTGGAACCCCCAGCCACGTCCCATTGAGAATTTCTGGGAAAACCTGAAGCGTAAGATTTACTGAATCGATCTACCTGAAGCGTAAGATTTTGTCGGGATAACTAAGGAAGAATTGATCAATGCAACGAAGAAAGCACTCAAAAACATGCCTACACGCCTGTATTCGTCCGGAATGCCGGATGTTCCGGTTCACTGCTGGAAGGCCGCTCGCAAGGGTGTAGAATTTTTTTGCAAGTCAGCTTGAATGATTACCTCTCATTGAAATTTTTTCATACGCAATTATCTGTCTCAGCTCTTTTTTATTACCATCCAAAAACAAGTCCATTTTTTAAATGCAAACATTAAAAGCCCGAATCAGTCTGAACCATTAAAGCAGTGGCTCATGAAGAAAACGAATATATTTTTTGGCTCAGGAAGCTCTAGCACACCAGTCTCAAGCTTGGTCCCAGACATAATGATTCGTTCCTAATATCGTAACTCACACCAACACACCCTTAAATATTGTGTCAAAATAACAAAGCGAATCAAAACAAAAGCAGAGATACTAATACCGAAAGGTACCGAAAGCGTAAGAGTGTATTGTGAGGTGTAGCCTGCAAGGTGCACTAGCACGCACTTCGTAACTAGGGGTTCTACAACAATGAACCAATTTCAAATCATGAAACGAAATAAACTTTAATTCATTTTGAATATCCCTTGTTTGTTTATAGGAGTTTATATTCAGAGAAAAAAAATATGTTAACAGCAATGAATCTATAAGCGATCTGTTCCAAGAACTTTCCACTTAACGTGCAGTTGGAAGCTCACCGAAACAGTTGAGTAAGCGCTTGTAAAAGCTCAAACAGTAAGAAAAAAAAACAAGCAACGTTCCAATCTTTAAGAGCTTCTTACCTCTGCATTTTTCGACTCAAGGTAGCCATGTGTTACGCCAATCCTCCATGTCAATTTTTCAAGCGCCCTCGTATGAGACAGTGGTGCCATTTCTTTCCACCCACTGCGCTCCTTCAGCCAGCGGTATATTGTGGGTCCTCCAGTTGACGCAGCATTCCAGAATAATAATACTAGAGGAAAAGAAAAAAAAAGAAGAAGTAATCTAAAGGTCAAGTGAAGAACCAGGCAACGGGAATGTCTCCGAGGCTGGTGCTTTTGTGGCGCACCAATGAGACCCGGTTACTCCCCACTACTACTGAATGCGAGTTCCAGGCCAGCAGTTTGCTGCTTGGTTTGAGAATACTGCAGGGTAGAGATAGATGATGATGGAGATATTTTCCATGTGCTTTCCTCGGTGGGTAGGAGGTACATACATGTGCCCCTTGGAGGCGAGGCAGCAAGCGATCGGAACGGACGAATATGTTTGTGTGAGAAGCGGTGTTTGTGTGAGGGTGTATGGCGGTGTGAATTTTTCAGAGTCAGTGCCTCTGTAAGAAAGGGATGCAAGATAGAAGATGCAAGAAGTGGAGAAGAGTTGCGGCAAGGATGCGGGAAAAGATTCGCCTAACAGTGGCTAACCCTTTATCGCACAAAGGTTTTCCTTAACAGCACCACATACTTGGGTTTTTATAGTGTGGAGACGGGTTTTTTTGGTTTGATTTCTGCTCAGTAGACTGCTCTCCAACTCCGAAGGAGCTGAAGCAAGGACTCGTACATTTTGCACGGAGGAGCCAACCTGGCAAAAGGGTTTCTGCATGTTGAATGGTGGAGGTAGGTATATAGGAACTGTGTCGGGTCTAGGCACCATACGATAAGGGAGCAGTCAATGTGCGAATGGTTTCTTTTGCATCCATCGTAATGGAACGCTTTCAGTGCTTATATACATAAGTCATGGTTGTTCTCATGCCAGCATCTGTTCAACAACGGCAAGAGGACCGCTTTCTCGAGATTGAGAGCTCGGTGTGCCGAAGCAAAAGATGTTGCTATTAGTGAAAAATTCATTCCACTTTTTATGTACTTTTTGGAAGGAAAAGGATTTTCTACTTTTGGATGTCGTTTTTTTTCGTCCTTTGTTTTAACAGCAGGATGCAGACAAGATGAACGCCGGTAGCGTCCGTTACCGCCCAATGCATTACAGTAATGGAAAACGTCATTTAGGGATGTTGCATGCATAATGGAGGACTTGAAAACACTGCATTAAGCTTCCATATTCCCTGACTACCGAGATAAAGGATTCTGAAGTATTGCAGTTTTGTTTACACGTTGAACAATGGCTGCAATCAAGTCGTTCAGTCGGAGTTTAGAAAAAGTTTGGTTTGATGAATTCTTATATCAATGTTCTAGAACGAAAAGATTTATCTCGGTATGTGTGTTATTTGATGATATGATCAAATTGAAATTGGATCATTATTCGTTGCAAAATAATCGTTTCATAGCATAAATAAGTAGCAAACATCCAACGAGTATGGTATAGTAATGGAAAATAAGCCATTGAAGGCAAAATTCCCACGAATTAAATATATCCTGTAATACCTTTAATTACCTCTTTTTTACAGTCCCAAAGTATTTCTTGACATGATCTGTGCCCCTACACTCAGTGAAATAAACCTTCGATGTTCATTAGATTGCATTATGATTATTTGCCATAAGAAATCAGTATTGATTTCATACCAAGTGAATTAAACCTTACGGAATTGTAAGCACATCTCGAAAACGTAGAGTGAATTTCTGCTAAATATCATGAACACACACTACGAAAATGTAAATTTCGGTGTCCTGAGACCGACACATGCAAAATAGTTCCATACAAAACGCAATAATGACCCATACAACTCTTGCCAATATCCATAAAAAAATGGAAATGATATTAAAAATTTATTTATGAGCTCCATTATTTATATAAAACTAGCTGGAAGTGGTGCAAGCACTGCTACGCACGCAACTAAATGAATGAAAATTTAATAGAACTGGTGCGTTTATGGTTGTTTATCGACATAAGCATTTTCTTGACTAAGAAGGGGTTAAAACTTCTATCATAACATGCTTCTTACCCGAGAAATACATATGTCGTGGTTTAGCTAACTGGATAATTCTCATCTTTTTATATTTGTATTATAGTTCTCATGTTTGGTTTAAATATGAGAGCCCTTCCAAAATCTGAGGAGTCTCAAACCACCATACAATCAAATTTAGTTCCATTTCCTTGATTTGTTCTCGAGTTATGCAAAATGTTTCATTTGTATGGGAGCCTCCTGTCCAGAGGGCGGAGCTGTCTCAAATCACCAAAAGAACATTTCTGGCCTTCAAAATCTTCCACCTGCCAAATTTGAATCCATTTGCTTCATTAGTTCTCGAGTTATGCAGAAATGAGTGTATCATTTGGATGGGAACCACTCCCCCCACCCCTTTTAGAGGGTGGAGGGGCTCAAACTACCATAAAAACACTGTTTGCCTTCAAAGACCCTTCTTTCTTAGTGTTTCAAGCTATTGCTTTCGCGAATAGCTTATTGCTTGCTCATTACATAGTGTTCTAAATGCATTTCCACAGATATTAAATAAGAGCCTTCGATGCCAGGTACCATTTTTGCATGAGTATGACTGTGCGGCAAGTATAATCATACCCAATGTCCAGGGAGTCGAGAAATTTCCCTTAACGAAACATTTCCAGACCAGAGCGGAAATAGAACCTAGCCACCTCCAACATTGTGTTGCTTTGTAGCCGCACCTTCACCGACTGAGCTAAAGGAGACCTTCAAAAACCCTCACATGCCAAATTTGGTTCCATTTGCTCGATTTGTTCTCGAGTTTTAGCATTAGCATTAGCATTAGCATTAGCATTGACGTTTGCACACCTCGTGGATGGAGCTACGATGAGGAATAATTCGTTGAAGACATTGCATGTCACCATAAAACGGATCAAATAACTGATACGTTTCTTCACACAATAATCTCCACGAAGACACTCCTCGATCGCTCACCTGGCCACGTCCATGCAATCGTTGGAGATAGGGAGGATTTGGTATCTACCTTAAGAAGACACGGGGAACCCACGTAGTCTTCAGTAAATATCAAAGGAAAAGGGAAATGAATAGTCGGAGAGAATAGTTGAACAGAAAGCCCTGTTTGGTGCACAGAACAAAAAAAAAAAATTAAAAAATAATCGTTGGGAGCATCTAATCTAAGAAGGTTAAGTGATGCTCCATTTCTCGTCAAACAGTTGGGGCCTAAGCATTAACTAAAGTCCTAGCCCTATATGGCTTATGGTTATAGCGCCATTACTCGCTCTCTGAAAAGAGAAGAATGTCTGAAAGTATAAGAACGGGTGATGAAAGAATACGTATCTGATTTCTTGGATTGCTGCAACAACATTGCGTTACTTTAATACTGCATTTTATTTCATTTTATTGACGTTTAAGAGTATATAACTCCAAGTTACCACTCTTAATTCAAGTACTCAAACCTTACATAAAACACTAGCGGATAGTTGACAAGGCTTTGCATAGAAGTGTACAATAATATTGCATATGCAATTGTATCTATCATATAACAACATAAAAAAAGATAATAAATGTATGTTGGCTCTATTTCCCGTAATGTCCTTCCATGTTATTAGGATGGATCCAAGGCAAAGATGATCCCAAAGTGCGCCGCAACTACGAACCTAATGTGAATAGTAAAATGATCAATGTGACCACCAGGCACACGATCTTCTGCAGCTGGAGGAAAAACTACCTGATGTGACACTTCCTCAACGGAACCGACTCCCAGCCTCGTGTATTGACGAATAATCCGCACTGAGCTCCCGCGGCACGACAAGCCGGCCAGTTTAGCGCGAGGGTCTATCCAGAGGAACTGCGCTCTGTAGAATTACTAATAACACCAAAAGGGACAACCAAAACCGCGAGGTGAAACAAATAGAAAACAGAAAATTCAACACGGCGGGCCGCTTTACATTAAAAATGAAAGGTGGTGTATTCAACAGTGCTTAGAGACTGCTTGAAAAATATAATGGGTACTTAGCTGAATTCACACGATATGCAAATATTGATGCAACGAGTAAGTCACCGGCGCCGCCGCACTAGGCAACTTTGTTCTGTTCTTCTGACTCTTTCGTGACTTCCGGCTTTTCCACACTCTTCTTTTCTTTACCCATCATCCATTCAAAAAAAAAAAACCTATAGGCGCATGCTCACATAGTGTTCTCCACAACCGCCGAAAAAAATAACGAACGTTTTGGGGGCAGCCATCATTGTCCGGGAGATTATTGTTCGCGACCAGCACATTCTATCACACTCCATGGTCACTTCCTGGGTATCTATCCAATACTTAATAGGATCGCCAGCAGATTCTGCGACGGATAAGCACGTTTTGGCCCTCGGCAAGACGTACTTCACGTGAAACCTGGACAACCTCTCTCGAACCGCACAAGACCGAACTTTTTTTCATCGAGGCTAGTTTTTTTTTCACTCTTTTCAAGGACCTACTGGTCCCACCTAGGAAAATCAACGCACTAAATCACTATAGAATGCATTTCTTCCATGGGAAACCTTAAAATTTCAAAAAAAATTAAAAATTTAAGGGAAAGAACGAAACATTTGACACCGAAAATTCAACACGTCCGCTCTCGTCCAAAGCTTACTGCGATCCTCTTTTGCTCGATTTGCTCTCGAGTTATGCAGAAATTTGTGTTTCATTTGTTTTTCAAAGAGCGGAGGGTCTCAACCCATCATAAGCACCTTCCTCAGCCCTAAGAACCACTGCATACAAATTTTCACTCCGATTGGTTCGGTAGTTTCTGAATCTCTAAGGGTGAGACAGACAGACAGACGGACAGAAATTTATTTTTATATACATAAATTTACTATGCGCTAATGGGTAATCCGTACAATTTTATCGATCATTCCCCAGATAGCCAACGGTACGTTTTTGACATTATATTGCAAAATTTTATATTAAGTACGGATCATATTGGTGTATTCATGGATCATTTTAATATTTTTATGGATATATCCACTCTCCTTAAGCACTTTCAGTATCTTTTCGAATTTACACATCAGTTCCTTCACATCTTTTCCACCGGAATATAAATCCACCGTAATGAACAGGTCTGTCCTTCTGAGTTTATTGAGGCACTACTCAATGTCAGGCATGGGGTAACGGCCTTTAACGGTCTTTTTATTCAACAGCCGGTAATCAACCACCATATGAACCACACCATCCTTTTTCGGCCATTACATTACAACCCGACTACTCTACGGCGAATTCGACTCCGTCACAATACCTGCTTTTATCAATTCTTCCACTATAGCCCGCACAGCAATTTCTCGGGCATACTCCATGCGGTGTGGCTTGACGTACACTGGATCCATATCGCTCAACACTATTTTCATTCCAGTGCCTTTTGCAACACCCAATTTGTTCATGTTGGTCGCGAAGCAAGATTGGTACCGATTCACTTATTTTAAAATCTCTTCTTTGGGTCATTCAGCATTTACATCTTCTTCAAGGATCTCCGAGTATTTCACGTGACTGTCAATCGTAAACATCGTCTCGTATTTCCTCGGCTGTACCTCTACATTCATCCGATCCGATTTTTCCCGAACTGTATTTTGCTCTCGGTCCCTACAAAACTCCACCTTGCTGTTGCGGTTCACCATCACTACACCATCTGTGTTCAACATATCTCGGCCTAGAATCAGTGCAGTGCCCAATTTTGGACTACGTTCACTATTTTGCCCATATTCACCTTTTTTCCTCCCAAACCGACGAAGGTCATATTAGTTGGTTCACTACCACCAGCTTTGTCCGCGAACCGACTTTGAATTGTAGATACTTTGCACCCTGAATCGATTTCATATCGCCAATTTCCACGACATGCACAAAGTTATTTTCTTCGTCCACTATCTGCAATCTTGGTGGTCCGGCTTTCGGTGGCTTTGGATTAGGGTCATTTTTCGCGAAAGGGCCACTTACGCCACAATTGTTACAGCGTCGCTCAGAAACCGTAGGGCAAGACACTGCTTTACCCAAGTAATAATTTTAGTTCTATTCCAGTCGTAGAGCACTCCTCCCGGCTTTGTTTATGAAACTACATTCAAAACTGTTTTGTCCAGCAACACTTCCTCTATGCATCTTTAAAGCCAAAATGTGCACAAAGTGACCCACTCTATAGACGGTTGTGAAAACAAATTAATAAAACCTTTCTAAGACCATAAAGATTTTGAAAATTATCTAGTAAAAGATGTAATGACCACTTGAGAACCATCATAAAACCTATTGGCTGCCATTCAAACCAGCATTAGGCCAAATGGCCACCACTGTCAATCTTCACGGCGATATCGTGGTTGGTTTTTGTTGTTCTGCTTTGCTCTTCTGATTCATTCAACAGTGAATAATGGCTAAAAAAAAAGTTGAAGTGTTGTGGAAAATTATGTTTGATAGCAAAATATCCAAAACAAATTGAGTTATTTTTATCGCTTATCATGCTCCAAATCATATGCGCATTTAATTTTATGATGAATATGGCCACGATAAAAGCCGAAAATTAATGCGCCTCATAAATTATGCGAATTTCCAAAAACAAAAACAAAATTGAAAGAAATATATTCGTTTAATTAGTCATGAAACTTCTAAAAATTTATGGAATTCAATAAGGTCATCAAAAAGAATATCGAAGTTGGTACACTGGCAGGGGGGGTTTTTGAAAACGTGACAATCCATACAACAAAATTTCAAGGTCCATACAAAAAACGTGACAAGAGGGGGGGGTGTTGGAGGATTGTTAACAAAAAATAATTTTTGCGTGACGTAATTAATGGACGTTCCTTTTCTATTATTTCCTATACTTCAATATGGCGATTGGAAGAAATCACGCTTTTGCCAAAAAGCCAACTTATTTTAGCAATGGCTACTATTTAACTATATGGTCATTTGGTGGCTTCCCTCAATGCCAATGAGCCGTTTAAACCTTTTACTGGAGGCAAAATGGTTTTAAAATGCGTTTTCAACTGACCATAATAAGGTAATATGAATGAGTCCTAAAACGGCATTTCAAAACAGCATTTTATGAGTTTCCAAAGTCACAATAAGACCGTTGATAGGAGTAAAAGGAATTTTAAAAGTTAAGGTTTTATGATACATGTAAAAAAGCTGTGTAAGTTCTTATAAACATGATTAAAATTTGAAACCTGTTTGCGCCTCTTGCTGCCATAATAAAATCAAATTGATTGCTAGTGGCTTTAATAAAACTTTAATAAAACTTAATAAAACTGGCTGGTTTTGGCAATGTTACTTGGGTTATGTCTTGGCTGACTATATCTATAGCACGTCGCTTCCTTATCTTTCTTCCTCTCGGCCACCCGTATAGCTGCCGATTCTGTCAGTTTATCGTTCATCCCTTCCATCCATTTCAGCAGCGATATCAGTTCAACTACAGTCTAAATTTTTCCTTCCAACTGTACTCGAGATTTGTAAACAAACTCTCCCAATCCAGCGATCACCTATTATACTAATGTTTGCATTAAAAAATATGGACTTTTTTTTTCGGATGGTGATTAAAATAAGCTTAAACAGATAATTGCTTTTGATAAATCAAATTCTTTGACAAAATTGTTGGAGTAGATCTTACGCTTCAGGTTGGCCCCAAAGCGTAAGATCTCGATGGGACCTAGCGGAGGGACGTTGGGTGGGTTCGCCGACTTGGGTACCACATCGATATTTAGCCGCTGCATCTCCTTCAACGATCGCTTCGAGTAATGGGCTGACGCAGATCCGACCAGAACACCGCGTCTTCGCCCTTTATGGTATTTCTTGACGAACGACTCAACTTCCGGCAGGCATGTCGTACTATAAATATCCCCGTTCACGGCCAGTCCGGAGCGAAAGAAGAGCAGCTTTGACATCCCCTTCTGGCTGATTGTCAGCCACAGCAGCATCTTCTTGGGGAACTTGGTGTGTGAAATGAACTTCACCTCGGAGCTCACTTCCTTCGTGGGGGAAGTAAAATACGAAGTGCCCTGCCAGTCGTTGCCATCCAATTGATCATCTTATTCAGCCACTGCCGCTGCGTCATTACCTGTAGCTCCGAAACCAGTGGACGTTCCTGGCGTGTATGTTCATGTTCACCAGATACTTTTTCACAATTTGGCCGGTTGAACCGACCTCCCAGCCAAGCGCACGCGGCGATGTAGTCACTTTTTCCTCGGTCTTCCTTTTCAGCATCCTTCAAAGCTTCTTGTCGCTCACGATCGTCGGCCGTCCGGAACCGGGCTTTCTTTAGATGCTCTGATTGTTGTCTAATAAAGCCAAGATGCTGTCGATGCCGGAACGGACGTATGTGGGGTCCACAAATTTTGCAATCACGGTTAGAGTTCAACTCATAGAGCTGTCAAATTTTGTCTGCTTACTCGTGGGTTACTATGATTGATGCTGCATGGGTAGTTTTGTCAGTGCGAGTGAAGGTAAACCCATGAAAAGTCGTAAATGTTTGTCCGTTATAACATCTTTATCAAACCCAGCTCTTTTTTCCCAAAGCCACTTGAGAGTAGACATACTCTGCGATCGTCTCATCTCTCATTTATCGACGCTTGGTCATCTGAGTGTGATAGAAAAGTGGATCCAGAGAAAATGGGTAGGCTCTTATCAACTTCGTCGAAAAGAGTGCACTCTTCGGCCGACAGACATGTGGGTTGGTTGGGATTGAATTTAATAACTAATTCACGCAATTCACAGAAATCTGGCCGAAGGACTATGTCCCACACCTGACTACTTTGTGAGTTACTGTTAGCCAGTATTAGCGGTGCTGTAGCTGTGCGATTTTTGTTTTTTTTGCGCCAGAATTTTCTCGCAGTCTTCCTCTGGATATGTTTTCGGCCTTCTCTTCCCTTTTTGTGAATGTCACAAAAAGATCTACCGGTCGTGGTGTATCCGATCCACTTAAATACTCTTCAGACTCTGTCTCGTCTTTGCTCATAAACAGCCTGATCAGTCAAATCAGTTACTTTTACTATTGATAAAACAGGTTAACTCTGTGGCAACCATGTGGTTTTTTTTATCACCCGGTCTATTGTCAACCAGTCTTGCTTTGTGCGGTATCATATTTTGGGCTATTCACTCGCTCCGTTTATCCTGTCTACAGCTTGTAAACTACGCCCGTTTTCGGATTCAGGCCAATCTTCAACATTGGTCCACAACTTCCTTGACTAACTTCCCGATAGCCAGCCAATGGATCAGACACCTTTCCCGGGTTTCGAATACGCTTGAAGAAGAGGTCTTAAACGGTTGATTGTTCATTTAGGACTACTTTATTATAAATTGTAGCGGACATAAATGCAATCGTTCGTATAATGTATTGGTGTGGGCTATCCTGAGTTACTGACGCCCGTGTGGGTGGTCACCCGTACTGTCATTTCTTTAGGTTCGTTGGGGGACCACTTATGGGCATAACATGTCCTCGCGTCGATGCTGCAGCACTTTCGACGGCAGCCATTACCTCAACATTCAGAATTGATTGAGAACTCAGAATCTGTGCTACACAGAAAAAAAAAAAAGTAATTTTAGCAAGCGCGTAAAATTTCTCCTCGTCCAATCCAAACCAAAGCAGGTGTAAACAACGAAATTGTTTGCAATATTTCATGCGCCATACAACAATGTATGCAAACTTTCATACAACAGGCTAGATTCAGGTGTTATCTGGATTAAATTTACATGAAATATTTCATTACTTTCTGCCAAATCTAGCATTCCTTCTATGTGCATTAGATAACGCAGAAAATTCAATGTTTCTTTTATCTGTGTTGATATTGAAAAATTAAATCATATCGAGTTTGTACACTGATAGGCAAAATAAAGTGCCAACCTCATCGTTTTTTCCAACACTGTCGCATTCATTTGGTTCAAATTAGAGTAAATACTCTGTATTTTTTTTTATTATCTTATTTTTTATATTCTTTTTAAGTTACACTCAAAAAAACTGCAAAAAAAAGGAGTTTTATTTACGAATTTTATTTAAGAAAAATAAATCAATTTGTGTGAAAAAAAAAACAGTGACAAAATAAAGTGCCCACTTCATTTTTAGGCTACACAGATAAAAGAAACACTGAATTTTCTGCGTTATCTAATGCACATAAAGGGAATGCTAGATTTGGCAGAACACAATGGGATATTTCATGTAAATTTAAGCCAGACTAACGCCTGAATCGAGCCTGTTGTATGAAGATTGCAAACAATATCGTTGTTTACGCTCCTTTGGCTTGGAATTACGGGGGAAATTTTACGCGCTAGTTAAAATTAATAATTTTTTTTCTGTGTGCAGCAAGCTTTATAAGTTAAGAAGTAAAATAAAAGCATTTCAATAATTGATGTGTCCTCCTTTGGCTTCAGGACCTCCTGCAGGCGCTTCGACATGCTCTCGACCAGGTTCTTTAGGTGCTGTGGATCTAGCCTCTTCCCAGGCGCGCTCCAGGGGCTTCAAAATGGTTATTTTTATTGGAAACACCAGTTTTGTCAACCTGGCATCGAGAATCGCCCACAAATTCTCGATGGGATTGAGAGCCGGACTTTGTGGAGGCCATTCCAGCGGTTTTAACCGACAGGACCGGAAGAAAGACTTGGCCTTCTTGGCAGTATGCTTCGGGTCGTTGTCCTGCTGGAATACGAACTTCTTCAAGGCTCGTCTGGATCAGCGAAACCTCCAGATTTTCTCGCAGGATGTTGATGTGAAGTCTGCCGTCATTATCCCGTAGATTTTCACAATGCTTCCCTCCACCCACGAAAAACACCCCCAGACCATCACATTTCCTCCTCCATGCTTCATCGTGCCTTGGATGTGGCGCTCCTGAAGCTCCTCTCCCGATCTGCACCAAACACAGAACCCACGTTTCGGTTAAACAGCTCGAATTTTGATTCGTCCGTCCAGAGAACCGTTTTCCAGAACTCTAGGGGCTTATCAGCATGCTCCTTAGCAAACTTAAGCCGTTTGGCTTTGCTGCGCCTTGCTGATAAATGGGCTTCCGGGCAAGTTGCTATTCAACCCCTGTGCCACGAGACGGCGACGAACAGTTCGACCGGAAATTGATAACTGAAGGGTTTCCTGGATCTCGCGGACAGTTACCTTCGGGTTCTTCTTGACTTCGCGCATGATCTTGGTGTCCGTTCTCATCCGTTTTCCGCTTCCTGCCTCTGCCAGGCGATCCACCACTGATCCAAACGTTTTAAGCTTCAGAAGAATTTTGCCAACCGCTGCCTTACTGATACTGTACTTCTTAGCGACAGCCCGGTGCGATTCACCGTTTTGCACATCACGAACGACCAATTTTCGGATACACAAGGGAATTGCTTTCGAAAGCACTGCGTTCTCCATTTTTTTTCAATTGAATCAAATGCGATCACGTATGCAAATGCACCAGGTTGAGCCGTTTGCTTCAAAACATGTCAAAATATCAAAACATAAACAATCGAGGGGTCTTCCAATGGAAACTTATCGAAAACATATCGATTTTTGAAGTGGGCATTTATTTTGTCACTGTTTTTTTTCAACACAAATTGATTTTTTTTTCTTTAAGTAAAACTTCTTTTTTCAGTATTCCATAAGTGAAACTTAAAAAGAATATAAAAAATAAAATAAGAAAAAAACTACACTGAACCAAGTAAATGAGAGAAATTGAAAAAATGAAGAGGTAGGCACTTTATTTTGCCTATCAGTGTATGCTTTCTTACTGTGAGCAATCTGATGGAGTTCGATTGGATGTTCATTCACTTAAAATCAAGATATATCAATTTGAAATATGAAGGTAAGTTTGCGAGAGAGATATAAAAGATAGGAAGAAAATACATGGAGCAGCGATTCACCTTAACGTCAACGCACGGGCTTCAATTTTAAGTATGTTTATTTTCTAGTCAGGACTTACATTTCGACAGGTGGATGGCCTACTGCGCCACCGTTTTTTCATTATGAATTTATACTGAGAGCTTAATTTAACCTTATAATCGTTATTTGTGGGCGAAAATATTGAATTGAAATTGAGAAATAACTTCTGTTGATACTGTACAGGTTATACTGACGAATAAATCTAGAGGCGGTAATGTGTATAACCTAATAAAACTGTTAACTATTATGCAAATTTATGTGTTGCGCTCTACAAAATTCAGTCATGTTGTGATTTGGTTTTCATTTCATCTCTGTATAAAGATGGATTTAAATTCAAAACATAGTAAAATTTAGTTATAGAACGGGATTAAGACTGCGATGATATTTATAATTTCACGTTGTTACGTTTTCATTTTGAGTTTATACGTAATTGAATCTTCAAGTCTCTACCTGTAACAAGAATTATGTCATACGTAAGATAACTTATTTCGAACTGTGTAGACAAATGAACTTTTCGTCGAATCAGAAGTGCTACAGTCTTTGATGTCTTTGTCAAAAATATTACGTTCGTTTGCAACCCATCGTTATAATCAGAGATGCACTTACTCATAATTAAAATTCCTGATTGCGTAGACAAATCAATTACCTGTATAATCACATCATATTTGCTTTCTATTGTATTTCCTTTCATGAAACTATTTTTATACTGATTCACCTCCTATCCGACACCTACAACTTGTGTGTGTGTGCTACAACATTTGACCAGGATTTCCACATCAATTAGGCGGTATGGCGGGTCATTTACATATGGCCAACGATTGGCGGCAGCTCAATGGTCGGACTGTGGCTGGATTTCCAAGTTCGCATTTTTTCCACCACCATGCGACCACCAATCCGGCCCATTTTGCACACACATGTTGGCCGCCATCGATCGCATTGAACAACAGCAGCAACAGCAGCAGCAACAACAACAACTCCAGCACCATCGACAACACCCGTCGGCAGCAGCAACTACGATGGGGATGCTCTCAGCAGTAGCCGCAGCAGCGTCGACATCGGCGTCTACCGTCGGCATCTTCAGTAACGGCACTGGTGCGGGCGGAGCTGATAACAATAATAGCGGGAGCTCTACAATAAACTCACCCCGGATTAGCGATTCCAATGGTGAGTGCTGTTTGGGTATTTTTATTTTGTTTTCGACGGACCATTCTGAGTTCATTTTTTGGTGAACCAGTCCCCTAAGGGTGGTACGTTGAATATACTCTCCAGGAAACTACCACCATTGAACCGGTGTCGGTCGTTGTTGGCTTATGATTTTAATTTCGTTCTCGCAAAGGTTGTAAAATTTTTATGTGCCAACCATAGTCTGGCTTTCGGGGACAGCTGACCTATAGAGGATTATAATTCTAACGGAATGCGTCGGCAAAATGTAAAACTGAGTCATTGATTTTTGCCTTGCAAGCACAAATTGCTTTGGCGTTGAAATTAAAGCACATCCAATGGTGGTTTATCCTTTAAGAGCATGTAAGCGTTTGTTTTTTGTTTTCTTTGAGTGTGTTATATATATTGTTTTAAATATTCCACCGACTCATCAACTTTCTTGCAATTTCAGATATACACAACCCACTCAATAGCTGCAACCCGCATAGCACAACTAGTCCAAAGACCTCACCGAATCCCTCCAACGACACTCATCAACGGGTGTCGTCAAATACCGACGAGGCAAAATTGACCCCAGATGGCGACTACGAACGGGAAGACCTGGACGACGACAACGACCAGATCAGTGTAACCGGTTCCGATCAGGGCAGTAACGGTCAAAACGAAAGTGACCGTCGAAGTCCGCTAATAGGAGGTGCTTTCACGTCGTTGATTCAGAAAAATCATGTCAAGATGAAAAGTGGATTGGAAATATTTCAAAATGGAGCCTTCACTGCGGGTCCTTACCCTACACAGGTTCAACAACCGCACCCCTGAATCATGCTTTGGCAGCACAACTTTTCTTCCAAAATCCCCTGATACCTCAACCGAATCATTGGTTGTACAATCAATTGTACGGAAACTACCAGGAGTTGCCATGGTTCAGGCAATCATTATTCGCAAATAACAACAACGAAAACAGTACACCAAACAACGACAGCAAAGACAGTTTGGACTCGCCCAAAAGTAACGAAGCAAACGGAAACAAACGTTCAATCACGGTGGTTTCGAGCAACGGCGAAGAGGAGGAAGAATGCTCTCCGCGGAAAACAATTGCCATCGATGACGACGACGATGAGCGAAGGAAAAACTCCCCTCGGTCACATCGACGAAGAGATCACCGAGTCCAGAGGTTTCACCGGCTTCACCCTGTACGGACAGTGTGTCCAGTTTGACGGTACTGGAAGGATCGATTAAACTGAGCAGGCGTGGCTCTGAGGAGAAGCTTATTCGGAAGCAGCAGCACAATTCCAAACAAAGTGACGTGTGGCGTCCTTACTAGAGAAGGAGGCGAGCCCTGTAGGAATATTTGTTATTATAGACGGTTGGAAATATGCAGTGCAAATTATGTGTTGAAGGCTGAATCTAGTTTTGTTTTTAGAATTATAGTTCAGAAATAAGCTGAAGAGAAGAGCTACACTAATGCTGGGGTTTTTAAAATCATGCCATTGCGAAAACTGCAGGAATCAGAAAAAGCTTGCTGTCCCCCTTGATCCATAAAGCGCTTTATTAAATACGCGAAGCCATTCAACAGCGTGTGAGTGACTGGCTGCACTTGGACTACTCGAAAAAACGCATGTTTTTATATGTTTTCATTACTGTACCATTAAGTGCTTCAACAGGGTTGGAAATTGTTATTTTCAATTAAAAGCGAACGACGATTTTTACCGAAATAAGGACTGTGTCGGAAAGAAGTTATCCACATATTTTTCTTTCAACTCATATAAAAAAAGTATATTTTATTCAAAAAAAAAAAAATGATTCTCCATTGCTATGGATGGAACAGGAACATTGAGGAACAAGACCGGATGAAATGATTATAATTCCTTCACGAATTTGCGAGTTTTCTATCAAACACTTTTCCAGTTCCAGAGCGTTTCATCACATTTTTTGGACGCCTCAGCCCAAATTTTTTCAAACTCCTGGGTATTCTTAGCTGCTTTACTAGTCTTTTTGAAGACCCACTACACAATCACTTGATAGCTTTCGATGGGCCGAAACTGAGGGCAATTTAGCGAAATGATGTCTTTCTCAACGAAATCGATACCCTTTTCCGTGAGCCAGCTGAGAGGTTTTTTGCGTTATGCGCCGACGGTAAATCCAGTCAAAATAATGGAGGAGTACCATACTTCTAATATAAAGGCAACAACCTCTTCTGAAGACACTCAGATCGATAGAATTCCACCTTGATTGTTCCGATAGTGTGAAAAATGGAAGACTTCATACTTTTCAACCAAACTTCTTCACTTATATGGGCCTGCATGCATCGTTTACATTCTTCTCTACAATGGCAGTGTAGTATTGTGGACTTGGAAGCGACTTTTAGTCCTCCTGGAGATAGGTCTCGGCGTCCATCGAAATACATGCATCCGGTCACTGCAAAACTCAAAAATACACTTTCCCACTTTATTGGCCAAATCACGTATTGAAATTGATTTGGTCTTCCGAATTAGAGATACCACTTTCTGATCCAGTTAAGGGTTGGAAGATCCGGGGTATCTGCCTCTTCCTGCAGTTCATCCAAAGAACAGTGTTAGACTTGGTTATGATGGATTTAACACTCGCGTTCTGAATTCCAATGCGCTTCGCCAATTGTCACATAGTTGCACACTTTTCATGTGTCCAAACCTTTAACTACCTTTAGGGCCTGTTCATAAACCACGTAGACACATTTTTGAACATCTCACCCCCCTCCCCCTTCGTAGACTTTTCTACAAACAATTTTTTGAACATTTGTATGGAGCGTAGACTTTTGCCAACGATTTTGCCCCCCCCCCCTTCCCCCAGAAAAGTCTACGTGGTTTATGAATAGCCCCTTAAAACAATTACAATTACACGCGTACAACACAAATGTACGGGGAAAGCTTACTTTCGATACATTGCTTAAGTCTGAAAATCTCATTAGAAGAAAAAAGGTGAGCACATTTATTGGTTTGTTTTGAGTTTCATCGTTACATTTTAAATAAACAATGACAAGAAAGCTCTCGATAGTTCGTTTTTTCTCGTGATAGTTAGAGGGTCTGTTTTTTAATTGTCGAATGACGACCGCGAGATTTACCAGCACTGGCCTCGACAATCGAAGCAACCGTACACGCAAAATAATAAATCCGCTGTAGAAACTAACATTTCGAGGGTTGAATTAAGCACAAACAGTTTTTAACCGACTATCAATGCGTTTGATTTTACCATGCCTGTGGTTGAAGTCAACCATGATGGGGTGGATATCAACATGAGGTCTGTCCAATGTACCACAAATGTTGAAGGCTGTACCAGCAACGTAGTAAATTTGACAGAAATTTCATGGTTGTTTTGAAAATTGGCATAGTCGTGTTAAGTGGTAGTTTAAGGCCTGTACTCTAAAAAAATGCACCAAACAAAAGTGTTCGCCAAAAAATTATTTCAAGCGCGATTTTTTTGAAACTTTCAGGAAATAATCTAATACATATGGATTATGTTTCGGTAAAATTACTTTATTCAATTTCCTTTCCATCGCTGAAAGCCCACACCTTTCCCTTAAGACCCCTCATT
The DNA here is from genome assembly GCA_034211315.2 of Aedes japonicus. Taxonomy (NCBI): domain Eukaryota; kingdom Metazoa; phylum Arthropoda; class Insecta; order Diptera; family Culicidae; genus Aedes; species Aedes japonicus. Next base: position 42,410 of record JASCZW010001589.1, on the reverse strand, counting down.
ACATTTTGTGCCATGGTGGAGCCGACCTTTTTGGTCACTTTCATCCACTCTTTCTTCGACTCCAGCTCGTTTTTAAACATCTTGGTCGATTTTCGAACTTTGGCGTTCATTATGGCCCAAAATCTTTTCACCGGATCAATCTCTGGTGAATTTGTGAATTGGCAAAAAAAACAACGTTATCCAACTTCGATCGCGCGTAATGGCATGATGCCAAGTCCGGCCAAAATAATGCATCCGCATCCGTGGGACCGCAGGAAGGGCAACAGACGCTTCTGGAGGCACTCGTTGCGGTAAATTTCACTGTTGATGGCACCCGTTGTGATGTACGGTTTATTCAGTTTACCGCATTGGCATATGGCCTGCCAGAGCAAGTATTTTCTGGTGAATTTGTCCACTTTCTTCTTCCTTATGTCTTCCAGATCATCAAACCGTGATTTGGCAACGTAGAACTCCAGCCCCGGTATGTGTTTTGCGTCTGCCTTGATGAAGGTTTTGTCATCCATAAGATTGTTGCAGATACAGCTTCCTTACGCGGGATTTGGCCGCCGTGTTTTGTTGATCACGCCGGTTCGATGTCTTGCGGACCATGGTTACACGGAGCCCTGCTCGTTTCATGGTTTACTGAACGAACCAGGCGGAACACTTTGCCTTCAGAACCGCGTCTCGAATCGAAAGGTTCGGATTACACTTGAAATAATCCAACATCTTCCGGGCCTTCACGGAGTCAGCTGTCTTTGATTTTATTCCACTTCCAGCCCACCACTTGGTCGTCTGGGACTCTTTAAGCGATTTTACCACCAGAGACACAGTTGTATGGGTGATTCCCAGTTGTCTTCTGATCCATCTCAACTGCACGAATTCTTTCAGAATAGGGTCTTTAGTTAGTACAGAGAACCACTACTCTGCAGGCCACTGCAATCATAGGTAAGGTCCAAGGTATGGTTGTGGCCACCAGTCAGTAATATGAGGCATACAGAACCTCTCACAGGGTAACTTGGTATCCTGCTCTCTAGTCCAATGATATGGTTTCTGATGATTTTTTGAACGAAATTCTACAAATTTTGATGAGTCGCACGACTAGGTTCTGTTGAAATCATAAATTGGCCACTTTTATGGGACAACCGAACCTAACTTCCTTTGTGTTCTGATGTCCTATGTGAACCAGATCTGGTTGCATTGTATCTTATCAATTATCCTGTTACAAATTCAAATATATTAAAATTTTAAGGACATACGGGATCAATCCCCTATTATTATTACTATTTATTTACGACACTTTACCATGTATGTGGCATTCGTGTCGGGGGACAACCCCCTATGACTTCGAAGTTTTCTGAGCACAAACCTCAAATACTATTAGAACTATAGGCTTTAGTAGTTAACTCCACCGACCTGACGCTGATTAGATCGAGATGCTCCTGGATCCAAGTAGGAGTTTTGTTTTTTTTTTGTTTCTTTATTAAAGTGGCTTTCAGCCGCCTGGGCTGGTTCGCCACTTGAACTTGGAGTAGGAGTTTTGTGTGTCCGTCGCAGGCCCGATCGTCCGCGATCTGCTTGCCCGACCACTACCTACCGAATCTCCGGGCCGGTAGGTAGTGGACGGGTAGGCAGTTGAAAGTTTGGGCCGGTCCAGGGCCAGGACGGGAACGTCTGGGGGTAGTGAATACACCAGGTTCCCCTTGTCACGACCACTTACGACTTTCTGCCGGATCCAGCGCTATTTGGCGCTTCCTCCGTTGTTGTTTGGTAAACAAGGTATCTGTTCCTTTGGTATTTCAACCAAAGGAACAGATACCTTGCCCAATCATGATTTATTTCGCGAACTAAACCGTGAAAATAAACTTGAATCTACCAGGAACCTTGCCGTGCGCAGAAGCTTTGTCGAACTTGAGCCATGGGATTTGTTTCAAATCTGCTTTAGCATATGTTTCATCATCGATCCAGAGATATCCATCAAGGTTCGTCAGAAATTGATCGTACAACTTACGAGTTCCATTTCTGGCCACTGTTTGTGGTTTGAGGCTCCGGTTGCGTTGTTTACTTCTTCGGTTATAAACTTCTGAAAGACGGATTTGTCGTACAGTACAACGGTCAGTTTTTCGTTTCGGCTTTCAGTTTTTTGCCAAATACAAATCGAAGATGTTGGGATCACCATGATTTTCCGAATGACCTACAACCGCAGTTGACGATCAACGGTTCCACTTCGAAGCATGATTTGCACTTCACGGGAAGTTGGTAAAGTGCCCTTGTACTTTGTAATCACTCGCGCCACACCCAAGTAATATACAGCCGCCATAATTTGTTGCAGCAACTCTATTATGACTGAAACGAGTCACAATGAAGTTACTTCAACCAAATTGCAACAATTGTGCTGCTAGGGACAGTACTCTTAGGATAATCCAGCAGTTTCCACGAACAAGTTAGGAGTTTTCATTTTTATTGAAACAAGGGGCACTAGTTAAAGCTCTTTTGACGTGTTTTTTTAGGACCTATTCAATTTAAATAACCTTTTAATAAAATTAATCTGAAATAGAGCTTTTTTTTAGCAATCACAAAGTTTTTTCAATGAAGAATCATCATGAAACAAGGTTAAAGCCTTTGAGTATGGAGATAATAATGTAGTTTGGTGCTAAGTGATGGATTTGGGTTTTCATGAAACTAAGATAAAAAAAGTTGATGGCTAATATGAACCGATTTTGCCGATCAAGCGTAACAAACGTTTTCAAGTAAAGGGTGTACCGTTTAAAATCTATACAGTTTTTATCCGATTATCACCTAATTTTCAGGGAGTTAAAAGAAACAATTAAAATTACCTTCACTTTATTTAAAAAAACACTTTTAAAAAACTAATTAGAAGAACGACTTTGATTGGGAAAAAATAGTTTCATCATTCGTTTAGTTTGTTTGATATTTGCATGCGCGAACCTTGGTCTTAACCCCAGCCATAAGGTTCCACACGACCTCAAAATCGGCAGTTTTGTGCATACTAACCCATGTTTCCTTCATTTCTTCTACATTCTTCACCACTTCAGGTCGTTTTTGAGGGTGCTCCTTCATAATGGCCCAGTATAACGATATCAACATCATTCGCCTTATACTACCCTAGCGCGTCCTTCGTGTAGTGGTATGATGCCAAATCTGGCCAGAAGATCATGGAATCGTCGTGAGCCTTCAGAGGAGGGAGATGCCGCTTTTGGAGACACTCATCTAAATACACCTGTTTCTGCGGTAACGAAAGGGGTGCTTTCTGCAACTACAAATCGCTTACCAAATTAAGAACTTCTTGGTGAACTTGGACATCTTCTGTGTCCGGAGGCTCTCAGAAACATCACACGCATCCTTGGCAGTCACATACAAGTTTCATTGAATCTGGTTGATGCCTGCCTCCAGACATGTCTCGGCATTCATTACATAGCAGTGTGGTTTCTTTAACTTCTGGTCGTAAAACTTCCGGGCACAGCTTTTTGCGAATATACAGGGTGTGGCAGAAAATAATGCGAAAATTTGTTCTGTTTCACTCAAATCCCATTGTCAACTAATTCAAGCAATGATATTCACATTCTCGAGTGCAGTTATCCTTATCAAGTCCTTTAAACATATTTATTCAATGTGTCCTCCATTTTTATTAATAACATCCTCGAGACGACGCCGGAAGCATGCCTTTCGGACGTAGTCCTCCAACATTGACTGCCATGTGCGTGTTATGGTTGACTTCAGGGTTTTCACACTAGGGTGTGATATTTAACAGGCTCGTGCTTTAACATATGCCCAAATCGAATAATCCAACGGATTAGGATCTGGACTGCTAGGGGGCCACAAATCCTTCGGCCAAAACTTCATGTTATCGTTCAATCATTGTTGGGTTCGATTGGACGTGTGACACGGCACTCCATCCTGCTGTAGAACAACGTTTTGGTCCTCGGAGAAATTGGTCTTCACCCAGGGAAGCACTTGGTCCTTAAAAAAACTGATATACACTTCGGTATTGATTTTAACTTGGACACCACCAAGTCAAACATCCTGACACCAGCCGGATGTTTGGTTAGAAATTTGAATTTCACTTTTTCCGGAACGTTCTCCATTTTCTGCGGTGAACTGAACCGGTCCGTGCGGCTGTTGGCCACAGCATCGATGCTGAAAAGCTTTTCGTCAGAGAACAGGAATATCATTGTTCCTTCTTCAACAAGGAAAGCAATCTCTTGGAACGAGTCACTCATAGTTCCTTGATCCGGTCCGTAACAAAGTGGCGTTTCACTCTGGCTCTGGCAGATGCATGCAGGTCTTCTTTGATGATTCTCCGCATGGATTTCTCCGAAATATTGGTTTCATTTGCAAGTTTTTTATGGAACGCACCGGGTTGCAAGCAATATTTGCACGGACCGATTTGATCACGTTCGGCGTGCGTGCAAAGCCCGGACGTCCGCTTCCCGGCTTCCGCTGCTTAGGACCATACTGTAGGGACTTTTTTATGCGGCAAATTGTTGCCAAATGGCACCCTACCACCTTGACAATCGCTTTCGGCTTCTTCTGGGCGAGCAACAAACTGATGATCACTTCTTCCGCGAACATTTTGACGAATTTGCAATAAAACAAATAGAATGTTTGGATGCAGCACTTGAAAGTAGACATAAACAAATTTATTTTCGACAGGAATTAGTCACTAGCTACACGAATTAACCCAATACTCAAGTTTGAACATTTTCGCATTATTTTCTGCTACACCCTGTATTCTGTTTCTCTTCACGATGTGTGGACTTCTGATCCCTAAACGTACGAAGTCTAGCTCGAATTTTGGTATTCTGCACAAAGGTCTTGCTCACATGCAACTTTTTAGCCATATCTCGAACTGAAGCGTTCGGTTTCCGCTTAAAGGCCCCCAACCACGCGTTTGTGATCGTTCTCATTGGCCTGACGACTTTATTTTCTGAATCTTCGCTTCCGATCCACAGTCAGTCGTTTTTCGAACCGTTTTATGACATTTGCGATTTTCAACCTCTTTTTCCAATATCACGATACGACAGCTCCTAATTCTCAAAGTACTTTCTTATTAGACACAGAAGTACTTTATTCTGGAACTCAGTTAGGGGATACATTTGACGTAAACGCTAACCTCGGGGGATTCAAAGTACCCGATCCCCTGTCTGTCATTGCCGTATTGCGTCAAAAGGTTCCGGACCCGCCAAGGTGGCCAATTTGTTCGCCAAGGGGTGATAAGTGGTGGGTCCGTCAAGGTGGCGAATTCGTTCCTGCCTTTACCTACCCCGCATGGGGATGTGTGGCAAAAATGTATACGTTCGCTTCGAAACACTGCCTAACAAAAGCTCTACGCTCAACTTCAAAACTACTTCTGTTCAATTTTCAAAACCTACCAAGTTCTATCGGGCCTATCGACACTTCCTCTTCACATCTTTGGTTCTAGCAGAAGTTGCTGTCCACTCCTAGGGTTGCATGTTGATAAGGAAGACATTTCCAATTTTCAAACATCGAGTATAGTTCTTTGATTGCTAACCTGTCAATTTTGCAACCGTGGAATCGTAGACTCGTTTCTTCTACTGGATGTGTCTTCGACGTTTCTAAAGCATCTCAATTAGCTTAATAACAACCGGTAATGAGCCACATATTAAAAATGCCTGAAACATTGCATTATTCGAACTCCAAAAGATAACAAGATTGATTCAGCCTTTATCATCAAAGCGTTTCTGCCGCGAGTAGCGCATTTTCTATTGAACAGTGTATAAATATTACAGCAATCAACATATCTAGTATTGTATGTACTATCTGCCGTACATTATTTGTATAGTATGTGATCTAATTGTATGTATAGAATCGTTATTAGATGCTATCTTCCATCTAGGATACAGGAACATTGTAAAAAGCTATAATAGACGCACTCATATAATCAAAAAGAATAAAATCAAACTTCATTAATTTCTAGTTTCATTACCATTAGCGAAATGCGCCGGTTTTGTCACGCACTATCGGTTCATTGCACACGCCTTTCTACGTGTCTCTCTTCTTCTCGCTCTAGCCCAATCCGAAAATGCATCCCATCCCCTTCGTCACCTCCACAACTCATGGCGATCCAACGGTTTAAGCTCGCAACAACGTGCACAATTCCACAATATGCAATAATAAATCAGTTTACCCACTATAACATTTTAATGAGCTTTTATGTGTGCAGCCAGCCAGCATTTTACGCAGAAACGCACTCGCGCCTCCCGTCAAAGAGTGGTCTAACATCATCCCCTCGCTCACTGTTCCGAATCCTTCATTATGCAGCAGCTATGGTGGCGGCACTCGGTGCATCAAAAACTTCACCTCGCTCGCGCTCAAAAAGTGCCAACCATGCTAGCCTATAAACATATCCACGTATACATCCTATATCAAACCGCACCAACTAAAATCTAAACTTACCGAAATGTTTGCACACTCAAATGCCCGCGCTCGTCTTCCGCTGCCAGGTAACCGTGTTCGCTGGGATTTTCAAAAAAGCCACGTACCATTACACTGGAAAGCTTTTTATTTCGTATTCAGATTCGATTTCTGTTAAGTTAGCCTAGTTGGTTGGAAGACTTCCATTGTATCATCATACTACCAAAAAATTAGGGTACACCCTAGAAAGTTCAGAAGTTGACTTTCCAGAGCTCCAGGAAGATACTTCCTCGAAAAAAAAAACTTCTCCGAAGGTCAGGCAGTAACTTCTCAAAAGTTATAAGTAGGATCCTGTTAGGGCCTCCAAATTCTGACTTATGCGCCAGACAACGAGAGTCGTCTGCCAGAACTCAAATTTGGTTTGCCCTGCTAGTTCTTTGTCCAACCCTATAGCAGGATCCACCTTCAAGGATATCCAACGTTTCCGAAATTTCCTTTCCCAATTTCATGCATCTGTAGGTGAGGTTGGAGCTGTGCGCTGTGCTGTAGGACTCTTATCGGGACTGGTTTTACATTTATTTTACCCGGGACGTGAGTTTGGGCGATACGCTCTGGCAGTGGCAGACTTTCCCCAGACAGATCACTCGCTGATTGTGGCAACCCCGTGGTGACATGTGGTGCTCGCGAGGCCGAACTTCCTTCTTCGATGACCACGCTCTCTGAAACTATTCTTAGCGGCACGCAGCCACGAGGCGAAGAATAGCCCCAGGTGATCGCCCTCAGTCTTTCGATGGCAAGCAGATAACTTGTGGGTGCTGCGTTAGCCGTAGCTAGGAAAATAGTTCCTGTCAGCACAATCTCGTCGAGACGCACTCGCCGGCAAACTCCAAGTAGGCACGTGTTCACGTGTGGTGACTGTGGATGAATTTAAATTAGTACCTCAAACACGAAATATACCATTTTCCAGCAAGTTACCTTATGTTCTATCTATTATTTCCTAAAACTGTTATTTCCGTTAAATACTGGACTCACGTTTCTCCCCTATTAAAAACTAACCATTAATTTGAGATTCTTTTATCCAAACCACTAACTAGCATACTTTTTCCAATTTTCAGGATAACCTTAACTCACGATTTTAATTTCAATTAGCTTTCAATACATATAAACTCTGGAAATACACAATACTTCAATTGACATCTCACTTCACTACATTTCTTACTTAAAAAATACTTTTCAATAGCTCCAACTACTTCTCCGAATTTAACCACTGTTGAAAATAAACTATTCTGTTCGGCGATCTGAACGTGAAAGATCGAGCTAGTGCTCTTTCCAGGTCCAAAAACCTCAATTTTCCTATTTTCCGTTTTTCTTCCGGTCATACTTTCTTGATTGTAAACTTTTATATTCCAAATTTTCTAATGTCGACCAACTGACCTTTTGATCAACTGACACCCAAATACCTCCCCCCCCCCACTTGGCATACTGATGCGAGCACGATATTTCCTACTAACAAGGCGCTAGTACACTAACTATAAGGTTGTTGGTGAGAGCAACCATAAAATTGGTGCCGTGACCAGGATCTCGGTTAAAAAAAAAGTTCTGGAACATTCTTGTGGCTTCCGCCACTGCAAAATCCAGAACAGTTTACCGCTGAGGTCGCGCCAATGCAGTCACTATTCCCGGGCTTTGGAGAAGACGTTCTATGTTATACGTTGCGAGGAGAAATTGCGCCATTGCTGTTCGACCGTTGAGCGCCATCGCTTCAGATCACAAAAGATGTATTTGTTCTGTGCCATTGTGCTCTAACTGACGATTGTTTAATCCTACGTGCACGCTCTCATCCGACTGGACCTCCTACGGCATATTTGTGCACTTTGCCGGCAATTTCATTTCCATACCGGACCTACGAAGACAGCTGAGGTATCTTCGTAATCAACTTGAGCTCTGCACCGAGCAAACGGTGCTCAAAATAGTTCCTGTTGGCAGAACTTAATAAATTCAAGGCTTTTCTTGCCTTGGACAAGGTGAGTGCCTTTCCAGGAAACTATTCCTATATCGTTCAATCTATCGTGGTCAACTTTTTGTGCAGATTCAACTTTTTGCTGCCTCCGGAAACCATCCTTGCGTCATCGACCACCTATCATGGCAGAACAAGCTGTCGTATTCGCTAGAAGATGCTCACTGCTCGCTACACTGGGTCAGGTAGAGGCGTTCATCACGATCTACGATGCTGTGCGGGACCAAGGGCAAGTGCCGCTAAGATTGAGCCACGTGGACAGCGTCTGGGCCGGCTTGGAGGCCGTGCAAACACAATTAGAGGACGCTGCGATGACTGAAGAAAGCAGGGTTATGCATGAGGATGTCCACGCCTACCATGAATCTCGACTGTTTACAATAAAAGCGGATCTGCTTTCTAAGTTGCCTACTACTTCAATCAACGCTCGCAATCTCTGTTCCGCTCAAGTTAACTCGACTCTCTCGGGATCAAGCTTCCAACGATCTCTCTACCAGAATTTGACGGGGATTACCAACAATGGCTGCCCCTTCAAGACACTTTCGTCGCATTAATCCACTCTAACGCCGATGTTCCCGATGTACAAAAATTTCACTACTTGAGGGCAGCTGTCCATCGAATCGATAGCGATTAGCTCCGCGAACTACATGCTGGCTTGGGAAGCACTCAAAAATGTTCCAGAACTTTTTTTTTAACCGAGATCCTGGTCACAGCACCAATTTTATGGTTGCTCTCACAACAAAAACTACTGGCGAAGTCCCTACGTTGTGTTTTATTTTTAGGTTTCAGAGTATCTACTCCCAGGAACACGGTTGTTCGAATAGCGACAGGTAAGGCAGGTAAGTTTTTCTTCTTTAGGCTTCCAAACTTCTCCTATTTCGTGAAACGGTAAGTATCCGCGATAATTTTAATTAACCACTCTAACCGACAATCAAAAATACTATGACCTTAAGTTTTCAATTTTGCCTTAAGTCTACTAATACTGGTCAGTCGAGTATGATCGGGTACAGCGCTGCCAGTGCGCCGAAATAAAGTAGCGCAAGTGAGCCGATAGTCCAGGAGCTGCTGGGAAATTGCATGCAATTAGGTTGTGCATTTGCTCTAATCGACCAGTTGTAAATGAAACGTTGAACGAAGGCCCGTTTCAAAGTATAGGGAGCCCTTTTTAGTAGTTCAAACAAGAATATTCCAAAATATCAGAACCAAACATCCCCGAAGTTCCAGATCATACTTTCTAGAAGTTCAGGCGAGAACTTGCCACAGGTTCTGGAGTCTTTCCCGGAAATTCAATATGCAGTTTAGGAAAAAACTTCCCTGATATTCAGGAAGAAACTAACCATCTTTGAGTTTGGGCTATAAGACTTTAGAGCGTTTGTAGTGAAATTAACAGTACGTTTAAAGTTAATATAACTGTGAATGGCAGTTTTAGCAGTCTTGGCCAGCGAATTAGTTGCTGATCCCTGTCCGCATTATTTAACTTCGGCACTGCAGTAGGACGAGGATCGATCATAATACTGTTAGGTTCGTACGGAGTGGTGGTAAATGTACTGTTTTTGATATTTACATTTTGACATTTCACATTTTTCATTACGAGAAGTGAACCGTCGTGGGAAATAATCTCAAATGACATTTTTGTACCATTTCACCAGACGACGAAATAGTTTTGCTGCCACCAGCCGATGGTTTAAGCCGTCTCGAGGTTTATAGGACTAATACAAAGCACGTTTATTTTAAATTCGGAATTGGCTAAACATTTATAACTACACAATTTTTGATTTTCATTTGGCTTGAATATTTTGGAGAAGAAAAATAAAACACAGATAAAAAAAACGTATGGTAAACATACAGGTTAAACTAACTACAATCTAAGGCTAATGTTAATCATAACATAAATAAACACAAATGAGTTTCATAAACTCCAGATCACGTACAGCCAAAATATCTCGAACCGGTACATTGGGTTGTCTACTCTGAGTCCGAAAGGAATCATTAAGCTAAAATTTGACTTCACGATGTTCAGCACATGACCAAATAACAGAGATTGAATGAGCGTTCAAAGAATAATGATTGGACATGAGGCGAGAAATCACGCGGATGAAGTCTCAACTCACATCCATCCCCCTAAACCAAGATTTCTTCGAAACCTTTGGGATGATAGAATATTGTCATCGCCCTAAATCTCCTTTACTCCATTTATACTGCCAGCTGACGAGTGACTGTTGACGAAAAATAGCAAAAAAATCGTTGAAGGCGATTGGTCGATCATAAATATCGCCTTCTATAGCACCCACCTTTGCAAGCGAGTCCGCTTTCTCATTGCCCTGAATTGAACTGTAAGAAAGGACCCATACAAAGGTGATTTCATGAGAAAATACGATGTGCTAAAATGTGCTACTTATCCGGTGTGAGAAAGGCAACAATTGCTAGCGTAAAGGGTACAGCAGCTAATTCAGTGACATATACGGAACAAGGAGCTTGAAGTCTACGATTGGCGCGATAAATTTCATTAAATATACCAAAGCCTGCTGACTCCTCTATAAATGATCCGTCAGTGAAGAATGATTTAGTGGAATCAACTTGGCCAAAATTTGCAGCAAATATATCAAGAGCAATCAAAGGACGATGATGCTCTGGGATTCCATGAAGCTGCTTCATGAATAAATCAAAATAAACTGAACTGCCGAAAACGGAGAAGCAAACACGAATAGGAATATTCTGCGAAGGGCTAACATCCTGTGTTCTGTACAAATGGTACTAAGTCATGAAGCAAGTTTGAGGATTCAACTCGAGAAGCTTTTCAAAGTTTTCGATTATCTGTCGATCGATTATACGATCGCTCCCCACCAGGTCCCGGTAATTGTGCAGAGAAAGTTGATCCTTTGCTGGCACTTTCGCTTCAGATACTCAATATGGGATCTCTAAATGTACTTAGAATCGAATCAGGCCCCAAGATATTTAAAGGACATAGAATGTGTTATCGGCTTACCCCAAATTTGAAGCTTCGGTTGTGCTGGGTTATGCTTCCTAGAAAAAACTACCAACTCAGTTTTCTCCGTAGAGAATTCGATATCTAGCTCGAGAGCCCAAGTAGACAAATTGTCTATGGTATCCTGTAAGGGTCCTTGCAGATTAAACCCATTGGGCCCCGTGACAGAAACTACGCCGTCATCGGCAAGTTGTCTCAACGTACAGTTTGTCACTTAGACAACCGTCGATGTCCTTGACATAAACATTATACAAAAAGGGGCCTTAACATGAGCCCTGAGGGAGACCTGTGTAGCTTAATCGGGAAGCTGTGGAGTTTCCATGACAGAAGCTCGTATGTTCTGTGACAGCAAATTGTACAAAAAGTTAGTCATTAAAGGTAAAAAGCAGCAATCGTGGAGTGAAAGAACTTCAGGTTCTTATTTAAAGCCCCCTTGATATCCAAGAAAACAGAAGCCATGTGCTCTTTTTTAGCAAAAGCTAACTGAATATCTGTGGAAAGCAGCGTGAGACAGTCGTTCGTTCCCTTACTCCTACGGAAACCATATTGAGTATCTGAAAACAGGTTGTTCGGCTCAACCCATTTGTCCAAAAGGAAGAGGATCATTTTCTCCAACAAATTTCGAATTCAAGCTAACAGTGGGCAATAATTTCCACCCATCTACAATCACCCAGTACATTGTTGAGTTCCAGAAACTGATTAAACAACTTCAACATGCTCCTCTTAGCGACGCCTGGGAGGTTCTTAAGCAAGTTGTACTTGATCCTGTCAGCCCTGGAACCGTATTGCCAAACAAAAGGAGTACGGGAGAGAGTTCTACCATTGAAAAAGGTTGGCTGTTCTCATCTATCGAATTCTCTGTTTTAGAAGGAATCATCCGTGCCGGCACAGAAACTGGACAATCTTTCGCAAGAACTTGAGGATCCATTGGTCCGAGTACTCTTCGCTCTTGTTGTTCGTAGTTCAGTTACGCAATCTTCGCGCCGTGTTCCAAAGAGTACTGATAGCCAGTATCCGCCTTTATTGGTCTTGATAAGGCTCTTAAACTCGCGGTCGAGAAGTTTTTTAAAATTGTTGCGACATTGATTTAAGTCGCTTAGAATTTCGTTGATTGCTGGCTTATTACTGTATACAATTAACGTTTATTATAAGAACAACTCATAAGAATGGAAACTAACAACTCACAACCGAAAATTACCAAATAAGTGCATTTTTAATCAAGCTATTACATACAGTCACAAATGTACTTAAAAGAAAAATGTCTAAATGCACAGAGCTATTGGTCGAAAATGACCATTTTTAAACTGTTTGAAACTGTCGGCAGAAATAGGGAGAAATTTATCTCTCTCTGTTTTCTATCCCCCGCGTTCGCTGTACACATAAACTGTTGGCGGTGTGTGGTCCTCAATTATCGCAGCAGATTACTGATTTGCAAAAAAAAATGTACATTTACACCTCTGGTCGCACGTAAGAATGGCAAAATTAATGACCAACCATTAAGTCCAAAGCAATCTTTAAACGCATTTTTTCTAGTCGTGCTGATTTATGGAACAAGACTTCTTTAATATCTTGCAAACAGACATGGTCCATTTTATTCTCGAAGACATCGGCTTTGTTTAATAACAGTGAATCAGCCAATTTTGTTACTAGTAAAACCTTCCAGTGCACTCAACCACCCATGCGAGAGGTGGTTCCTCGCTCGCCAGAAGCATTCTAATTTTTAGCCGGGAGTATGGCGCAATCCTGATACACGGTTGAGCCCGCGAATAACAGCACCAGCAATAGGAGAGAGAACGAAAAATCACCCGCTCTAAATGAGCCGTTGCTCGCCGAATGCAGAACTTAACCACCAAATTGAACAACGCCAAAGAGCTCGGCCACAGGCAACTATCGAAATGCGTTATTGATGGTGTATGAGGGCACATGGGCATTGCGTTCCCGCCTGCTTCCGGATCCGTCCACGCCTCTCATTTAATTCAAATCTTTTAACAGGAACAGGTGGCAACCTGCTTCGGCACCAACTTCAATATGCGTATGACGCAGCGCTTTCGGTTGCTGGTTGGGTCCAATGGTTTTGCAAAAGTGGTCCACCCTCTGGTCCTGCCTGAATGACACTCCACCCAGGGGTCTTCCGCGTAGCGGAAAGTGGTTTGGCACACGTTAGAGGTCGTTTTGTTGTACACACATGTGTGCTGGGCTGAAAATGGCCGGTTTTAGTGTTTGACTTGGTGAGGAATTTTAATGGAGTATTCAATTGTGGATGATCGATTGTAATGCTCAAATAGTACATACTAATGGATTTTTCTAAGTTAAAAAAGGGTCTCTATGCTATGCTGTGGTGCCATACAATTATGTCAGCTAAATATTATGTTAATCATAATTAAGAAAAGCTTAATTCATTTTTTAATTCGTCGAACTAACTATAAAAATGGTCTTAGGAACACTGCTGGGACACAAATATTACATTAATTTTTAGTATTAGCATTAGCTTTAGCATTGACGTTTGCACACATTCGTTGAAGACATTGCATGTCATCATGAAACGGACCCAAACCCTGATACGTTTCTTCACGCAATAATCTCCTCTAAGAAACTCCTCGATCACTCACCTGGCCACGTCCATGCAACCGTTCGAGATAGGTAGAATTTGGTATCTACTTCAAGAAGACACGGAGAACCCACGTAGCGTTCAGTAAGTATCAGAGGAAAAGGGAAATGAATAGTCGAAGAGAATATTTAAACAGACGGCCTTTTTTGGTTTACAGAACAAACAATTATTTAACTTTGTTCGATGGGAACATCTACATAGTCTGTACCTCACCCATACCCAAGCGGTTGCGCCACGACAACGCCAGTCTATCGGACCCTAACACCTGAGCGAGCATACAGTTTGGTGTGTTCCCGATATCCATAGTAGCAAGTTTGTTGTAAATGTGTTGTAATAACTGTTCATGAACTTAATTTAGCCATCAATATGTTACTGCAACATATTTCAACTAAAGCGTGCTTCTCGGAATAGGAGGTACCAAAAGAGGTGAAGGTCCCAAAGGACATCGCTGCATCGCTCCGGTCCGAGCTTGCTGCCATCCAAATTCATCCGCTATACAAGCTTTGACGCGCGGACACTAAGATCATCTGCTTAACGGAAGCTGACTACCTAGTCGCTAAGCAGCACAAGTACTATGCTCACCACGCACCCGGCAGCAAGCCACTGAAGGTGATTTTGGTCGGCCTTCCGGAACTCATCTCGGAGACAATCATCGCTGAGCTGCAAGCGGTGGTACTGAAGCCTCGAAAGGTGTTTCACATCAGGCGCCCCAACAGGAAAATCATTGAGACCTACTCTATCTAGTCCAGTTGAGAAGGGTTCCGTCACGATGGCAGACCTGATGAAAGCATGGGCCCCTTCAACATTATCGTCCAGTGGGATCGGTATCGCCTGAAGCAGCACTACGTGACGCAGTGCGGCAACTGCATAACGGTCGGCCATGGAGCCCGAAAGTATCACATGAAACTACGGTGTGGCAATTGTGCCCTGGTGAACGAAAGTGCCCCACCGAAGTGCGCCATCCGTGGAGCTAATCACGATGGCAGCAATCGAGCCTGAGTGTCCAGTCGCAAGTATCAGTATGGTTAATGCCATTAGCCACTTCCAATAAACTAGGAGCATTCTCGACGCTTCAATCAGACCACCGCCTTACCACCCGCTCGTCAGCTTCCGTACAGCAATGATTCGCGGCTGCTACTGCACCGGCTCCCCCTCCAAGCTGGTAAAATTCGGGTAGCACCTCCACGCAACCACCGGCATCGTGTGCCAGACCTCTCCACGCAACTCTAATACGCGGAGTAAATGGTTGAGTTTGTCTAAGAACTTTGCCGCTTACTAAGTTCCTGCCGCTCGGAAAAAGAACAGCTCAAAGTTGCCATATCCTTGACGATGACGTTTTTGTCCAAATATGAACCGTGAACGTATCATCAACAACCTTAATTGGAATTCTTGTTCCATAGGAGTAATTTAGCTCGGTGACCTCCATCGCCATCGTCATGAAAACGAACCTCGAAATATAGCATCCCAGGCTACTGGATTATGCGACTTGATCGTTGCGGCTCTGATGGAAGAGTAGTCAGGATCGCCTTGCGCAACAATATTAACTGCCACCTACTTTCAGCTGCAGTTTATCGAAGCATTCGGAGTTAAAATCAAATCTACCGTTGGCTTCATCACCATCATTGCGGCCTATCGTCTCAAACAAGCCAGTTCCACTAACGGAACAACAACGGTCCCAAGTTGACTCCTCAGTCTACCGGTGTCGGATCACCAGATGGAACTACAATCGACCTAGGTTCCGACAGCACATCAACGATAGCGTCAATTTCGACGGTTAGATTCGGTTGATGACATCGATCGGCAACTGTAGATCATCGAACAAACGATCTCCTAAGACCAGTAGCAAGATATCCCAGTGGTAGATACGGTGTGCAACTCTTTACCCATCAATAGACCTACTAAGGATTTGATACAATTGCACAATGCCACCCAAATGAAAAACAGAGACCTGGTTTGCCTACCCTAAAAAACCATTGTAATCGAATGGCTTAAATTATAAGGCGCAGAACGGTGGACCTCAGAAATAATGATTTTGCCGACAAGAGACGCGCTCTTCCAAATTGTGCAAAGCCCTTTTGGAAGTTGATTTTTAATTTCTAAACTATGTCCACCGTTGATTCCACATGACAACAATGGCTCTAAGGATCGCTTGATTACTCATGCAGAGAAGGCTGTTGAAATAGGTCAACACTTCGTCAGCTCCCACAATCTCGTACAAAACATCGTCAGTCAGTCACGAAGCAGTCGTTAAAGAGATTGTGAACAATAATCATCTAAGTCCCTACGATTTCTCGGTGGAGTTGGAGATCTCAACTGACGAACTGTTGAACTATACCAAAACCTCAAAGAACATTAAACAATTGAGCCTCCAGTTACATGGGCATCTGGAGTTCATCTTCACCCAATGCCTGATTCTTAGCTTCTTTCTCTCGTGTTGGAAAGACCTGGGCAATATCTTTTCTCCACCAAGAGTTATAGACCAATCAGCCTTCTCTCAGAACTATCCAATTTGTTTGAAAAAGCATTTTACTATCGGCTTCTTACATCCTCCGAAGAACTCAACATCCTGCTCAACAAGCAATTTGGCTTCTATCTTTCAACAATTCGGCAACTGAATCGAGTCACAAATCTTTATCAAAATCATCTGCCATGGTACTTCTTGACAGCGAGAAGGTCTTTGATAATATGTGGCATGGTGACCTGGTGTTCAAGTTAAAACGGTACAATCTTCACAATTTCCTGGTGAAGATAACTGAAACTATGCGACAGGCAGAGCATTCCGTGTTTCGCTACTTGATGCAGATTCCGATGCAAACGAGATCTCCGCCGGTGCTCCAAAGGGAAGTATACTAGGTCACCTTCTGTTTAACCCGTTCACTTCGGACATACTCCCTTAAAATGGATCTCTGTTGTTGTTCACCGATGGTACTGCAGTCATCCACAATGGCAGGGAAACAAGAGCGCTCACCTCAGAATTGCAGCAAAGCCTAAATGTCCTGTCATAATACTTCACTGAATGGAAGATCTGTATCAACGCAGCGGGTCATCTTCTTCCCATACTCCAAATGACCCAGATTTGTTCCGCCTTATGATTGTCAAATTGCCCTAAACTACGTAACGGTGGATTGGAGGAATCCAGCTGTCTATCTTGGCGTTTCCCAAAACAGCAAACTAAAGGGTGTATTCGATAAAAATGGCACACACATATATACTCATCAAAATTAAACTGATTATCGGATTTTCTTGAAATTTTCAGGGAATGAAGAACTACTAATGAGTTTTGATTTACAACATTTTATTCAATTTCGTCTCCCATCCCGAATGCCCGCACCTTCCTTTTCACCCCACCCATCAAATTTTGTACAACCGATTTTCCCAGTATTTTTGTTGTTTTTACCCAAATTTTCTTCAATTCTAGCTCTGTTTTTATAGTTTTGGGATGTTTGCGAAGTTCCGTTTTCATAATTGCCCAGAATTTTTCAATTGGACGAAGTTCCGGTGAATTTGGTGGGTTCATATCCTTTGGCACAAAATTGACTCCGTTGGCTCGGTACCACTCCAATGCGTTTCGAGCGTAGTGGCAGGATGCTAGATCAGGCCAAAACAGAGTTGATCCTTTGTGCTTCTTAATGAATGGCAAGAGACGCTTCTTAAGGCACTGTTCCGTGTAAATCGCACCGTTAATTGTTCCGGAAGTGATGAAGGGAGCACTTATTTCACCACATCCGCAAATCGCCTGCCAGACTAGAAACTTCTTTGCAAATTTCCATAGTTTCTTCTTTCGAACATCCTCCGGAACATCGAACTTCGACTTGGCAACGAAATATTCTTGCCCAGGAAGTTGACGGAAGTCGGCCTTGACGTATGTTTCTTCATCCATCACGATGCAACCGGATTTGGTGAGCAGCTTCGTGTAAAGTTTCCGGGCGCGGGTTTTCGCAGTGATGTTTTGTTTTTCATTCCAGTTTGGGCCTTTTTGCACTTTGTAAACATGGAACCCAGCACGCTTCATGGTTTTCTGCACAAAACCGACTGACACCTTCGACTTTTTAGCGACATCTCGAATTGACATGTTTGGATGGTTCTTGAATTGTTGTACGACTTTCCTGGCCATTTTACTGTCCATTGGACCACTTTTACGACCACTCCCTTCCTTCCTTTGGACACTCAGACGCTCCTTGAAGGTTCTTATTACACGAGACACAGTTGTATTTGCAATTCCAAGCCTTTTAGCAATCCACCGGTGGGACGCCCCTGGATTTTGATTGTGAGTGCACAAAATTTTCTCACGGACAATTTCTTGTTTCGACGACATGACTAGAACTACTGAATGTATAACTATGAAACTTGGCAGATGTAAATAATACACTATGGATAAGATCTACTGAAATTTCTAGGTTTTTTACTCATACGATTCAAAAGTACAGAAGAGGTTCTATGTGCCATTTTTATCGAATACACCCTTTAATTTTCAGGGAGCTGGTTGACAAAACTGTCACAATGTTAAATGTTCTGTGGAAGCTACCCAGGTATCCAATAAGCAGTTCCAAAGAGTCTTTACGGCAGCCTATCAAGCATTTAAGGCGTCTTAAATGCAACATAAATGCCACTTTTGGCCCAATGTACGGCTGCTTAACTGCAATCCTATAATAATGTTTCATTAATGCTATTTTGCAATCGAAATGCTAATTCCAGGCTACAAGCATTTAAATAGCATTTTAAATGCAACCTTACATCATATGGCATTCAAAATGCTGATATAATGCTAATATAATGCTTGTAGCATCTAAAATGCAGATTTAGGGTTGATTTACTGCATATACTAATGCTTATTGGTTACCTGGGTACTGTGCCCACTAATCAACAGTAAATCTACATTGTCCCTGAAAAACAAACTTACTGTCTCCAAACAAAACATACTCCCGGTCATTAAATACGGCATGCCAGAGTCTGGGAGGGTTGCGTAGAAACACATCACCTAAAGCTTCAGCGCGTTCAAAACAAGTTCTTCAATATGATTCTGAAAACCCCTCCGAAGACAAGAACAACTGGAAACGTCTGGTCGAGATAAAGATCGTTTCATCACCAGATCATCCGGGATCTAGTTCCACTACCTTAGGTTTTTCAAATTGTAGTTGCAGTTGTTGTTTAAGTATACAGTGTCCAATAAATTCTCATACTAATTCAAACTTCGATTATTTCACACAAGTTCTTCGAATTTAATTGGATATTGTTTTTGGTTTTTGAAGGTACTATTGCATGGATAAATTATATAATCACAACTACAGGGCCGATGGTTTTCATAAAATGTCTGTTCCATTTTTGGCATTGTTTATTCACTAGAACAGAACTTAAAATACTTGTTTCAGTGCTTTATTCAGACGCTTTTCAATGTTTTGCAGATGTACTGGTGAGAACAGTTGAACTTTTTTTGCGGCATCCCGTTGGCTCAGTGAATCCTTGTTGTTGAAGACACGTGAAAGAGAACGAATTACTTTGGCATCATAGTTTTAAATGATCTTCCACTATCTTGCTTAGGAGTAGTTGTTGGGGATCTTGGGGTATGGTGAACAGCCGAAGGCGCAACATTTTCGCCTTTAAAAGGTTGTATCTTATACTTTTGCCGAGAATTCTGCGCGGTTGGTGGAACAGTATAACGCACTCGCATAAACAAAACAAAATAGATTTTAGCTAAAACAGAAGAGAGAGAAAGATAAAACATGTATACTCTCACGGTGGGACAATTTAGCTCAATTTGAGAGGCCACTTCACTCAGTCGCATGGGAACTGCGACTCAGTTTCGTGAAAAGTAGAGTTACTCAGTCTACGAGTGACTCTGAGCTTGTTTGTTGTTGAGCATAGATGCTTCGAAAAAAATCCAAAATTTTCGTTGTTACCGGTTATTGGACAAGGTGTTAGTAAACTATATAGTTTTAAAACCCAAGCTAATAATTTACAAGGCTTATTTATGAATGTAATCTAAAATTTAAATCCTTCAATAATTTTTTAAACAAAATACAATCAAAGCTAGAGAGCCCATACGGCTGAATGTGAGAGTTTTGAAAAGTTGTCTCTCAATGCATTGCTGGCCTGCTTTGGTACACGGCCGCAAAGTGAACTCAATGTGAGTGTCCACTTTACTCAATCGCATCGAAACTACGACTCAGTTTCGTAAAAAGTGGAATCACTCGTAGACTGAGTAACTCCACTTTTTAGGAAACTGAGTCGCAATTCCCATGCGACTGAGTAAAATGACCACTCAAATTGAGTTAAATTGTCCCGCCGTGCAGCAGCCATATTAACGCAACGCTAATCGCGCTGCCATTTTCATCTCACGTCAAAGTGTCATCCGTTCACGACACCACCCAGAAAGATACTCCATTGTAACGGGAAAATCGAGCCCGTGACCTCCGGATTGAAAAACCGACACCTCTACCGACTACTCTATGAGGCTCCAAGGCTCAGGAATAGCATAAATTTAAAATTTGGAAAATCAATATCTCATACAATTTGTATGGAGATTTTCCAAAAAGTTTGTCTTTCATAATATTATTCTAACTTTCAATTTTATTTGAATAATTGTTTTACCTTCCTTATTGTCAAAACTGTTAAAGAAATGTTGGTCGAAAATTTGTAAAGCATGTCCAAAATCATGGCTAAAATATCATATTTATTCCACATATCGTTATGATGACTGCTGGAGAGTGGAAAAGTATCGAATTCTTCAATCCTTACCCTAAAACAATCCTTACCCTAATTTTAGTGAAACCTTGTTCAATGAAAAATTTCTACCGTTATAATTTGGAGCATAAACTGTGCTCCAGAGATGTCATTACTAATCCTAAATATGCATTTCGTTTATCTGGTTTCACCTCTTATCGCCTTTGATTATTTAAAATTGTCTATCCTACACCAGCAAACTCACCGCTCTTGTTTCGCCATCTTATTATAATCTCATTTTCAATTTATTTTAATAGTCTCTCAGCTTTTCGCTGCCCCCACACTTTCTACCGATGGTCCCGTTGGATCCAGCCGTCTTTTCGGAAGGGAGATGCTAAAATTTGAACGGCATTGTAAACTTCCCTTATCGCCAACAGGAAAGCCGAGGGGATCACTTGTCTGCTGCAGACCACCTTCCGTGGTTAGCGGCAGTGGCGAGCGCAAGATTGCTCATTTTCTTATTTTTCGCCAAGGATATTCTTCCAGTGCCTGGGCTGCGAAGGAGGAGTGATACGAGTTTCTTTTGTTAGCAGTTTGTTTTCTTTCCTCCACGGATCTTTGCTCATCAAATGTTCATTAATTTTCTTTTTCCGCTTCGGGTTGCTTTGGTTTTTTGTTTTGGACGTAGGGAAGAAAAATGGTTTGTCGGACGAAGCTAGTCCAAGGACTGTCGTCAATGGAGGGAGCAAAGTAAGGTCGCGTCCCGAGCCAATGTGGTAGCTGGGATTGACTGTACAGATTAATCACGGAGTAACGAAGGTTTGGAAGGTGAATTCCAGTTCATTAGGATGGTTGATTGTCAATTAAATAATATGTTGAATGAAACTTGGAAGGAAGTGTTTGCTTTTTGTCCGTCGTTCAACGACAATCAACGATTGTCTAATATTTTCTTAAAATAGAAGCTTTTCTTGTATCAAGGCATAGCTAAATAAAGTGATGAAGAACATACCGTACCAAAGATTATAGGTAGTTGCAGAAGTTTCCGGGTCACATCGATTCTAGAGCACACATCTCAATCTTACTATAAAGATTCTAATTAACCATAAACACCTCTTTTTCTTGTTCCACTACAATTACACCAACTATCAGTTACACCTACAAGGTGCGGCAGAAAATAATGTGAAAAAGTGCAAATTTGAGTATTGGGTTAATTCGTGTAGCTAGTGACTAATTCCTGTCGAAAGTGTATTTGTTCATGTTTGCTTTCAAGTGCTGCATCCAAACATTCTATTTATTTTATAGCAAATTCGTCAATATGTTCGCGAAAGAAGTGATCACCAGTTTGTTGCTCGTCCAGAAGAAGCCAAAAGAGATTGCCAAGGTGGTAGGGTGCCATGTGACAACAGTTTACCGCATTAAAAAGTCCCTGCCGAATGATCCTAAGCAGCGAAAGCCGGGAAGCGAACATCCGCGCTTTTCACGCACGCCGAACGTGATCAAATCGGTCCGTGCAAAAATTGCTCGCCACCGGTGTGTTCCATAAGAAAACCTGCAACGGAGGCCAATATTTCGGAGAAATCCATGCGGAGAATCATCAAAGAAGACCTGCATGCATCTTCCAGAGCCAGAGTGAAACGCCACTTGATTACGGACCGGGTCAAGGAACTACGAGTGATTCGTTCCAAGAGATTGCATTCCTTGTTGAATAAGGAAAAAATGATAATCCTGTTCTCCGACGAAAAACATTTCAACATCGATGCTGTGGCCAACAGCCGCACTGACCGGTTCATTTCACCGCAGATAATGGAGAACGTTCCGGAAAAAGTGAAATTCAAATTTCAAACCAAACATTCGGCTGATGTCATGATGTTTGGCTTGGTGGCGTCCAACGGTTTGAAAATGCCGCCTGTTTTCCTTGATGCTGGAGTTAAAATCAATACCGAAGTGTATATAAAATGGAGGACATATTGAATAAATTTGTTTAAAAGTACTTTATAAAGATAACACTCGAAAATGTTGATATTATTGCTTGAATTAGTTGAAAATGTGATTTGAAAGAAATAGAACAAATGTTCGCATTATTTTCTGCCGCACCCTGTATAGGCAACATGATTTGGCCTACAAGATCTGCTTCAGATGCTTCGGCATGATCTCTACCAGGTTATTTATGTGCTGTGGATCTAGCTCTTTCCTGATGCGCTTCAAGGCTTCAATAGTTATTTCTATTGGTACCAAAAGTGCTGTCAACCCTGACAACAAGATAAATCACATGAAAGAACGACATCATATGAGATGTTTAGAATAGGGATCCACGTTTTCAAATCGGTACATTTCTTCGACGAAATGAAATAAAACTGATTTATAAGACTGTTTTTCAAAAATTTCGAATAAATGTCCATTTGACTAAGTGTTCTCAGGACATTTCATCGCCAAAAAAGTACATAAAACAGCGGTGAAGGTGTAATATTACTTGAAATTTGTAGAACTTCAAAGGAAAAACAATGAAAAATTATTCATCAGCATTTTGGATGAATTTTTGGACTTAATACTTACAACCTATCATTTTTTGCACAGTAAGGCTGTCAAACTGATCTGCCATTTTTTGCACCACTTCTGCAAATCAGATGATTGTTTATTGTTTATTATTGATAATTGCCCAATATTTTTCGATGGGCTGTAAATTTGGACAATTTGGTGGGTTGAGAGTTCAATAACGCCAATATCATTTTGCCAATATCATCCTGACTACCCAGACAACCACAAGTCGTATAACAATGTTCAAATAGTATCGCATATTCCCATATTTTTAGTCAAAATAGCAATTAATTGTGCCTTTTATCGTATTATGATTAAGTTAAATCGTAAAGAGTGCAAATTTCTGACTTCTATACGATGTGTCATTTATTAATCGTACTGCGTCACAAACTAAATCGGATAAACATCGCTAACCTTCTTATATCGAATTTGTTATTACGTATTCAATCGCATACAATATCAAATCAACTCGTTTAAGGAAACAATGGAGTTTGTACGTATATGGCCTCCACTTTTGCACGTATAAGCCATAATTTTTGCATTCTATACGATTTGTTTACTTACATATATGTTCGTATATCATTAAGACAACTTTCAATATACGTGCATTTTGGTTGTCTGGGTAAAATGGTAGGTGGATAAGTCAGGCTAGAACTTCGCCGGAACGTCGTTAAGCGATTGAATGAATTGCAAAATTCGTTTCTGAAGACACTCCTTCTGCCCATTCATAGTCGCTGCAGGGATGATAAACTATGTGTTCAATCCACAGCTGCAGATGCCTTGCCATATCATCAAATTTGAATCTACATGAAGTATCACGCTTGCCTTCGGTAAGGTAAAATTTGTGTCCTGGGAGTTATCCAACGTCCATTTTAACACATGTTTTATTGTCCATCAAAATGCATCCGTTGTATTTCGTCAGACCTTGCTCGTACAGAATTCTTGCGTGGCGTTTGGCGACCAGGTTCTGTTTCAGGATCCTGTTGGGGTGCTTGCTGGCATCGTACGACTGGAAACCTTAACGCCGCCAGTTTCGTCGAACTGTACTGTCCAGCGCAGAGAACTTTTTCTACAAATCACGCAAGGAGATCCCAGGATTGTTCCGGACTCGTAGTTTTACTCGCAGTTTCTGGTCTTATATTGCGGTTGTTTTGTTTGTTTCATTACTGAATGGGCCATCATTAAGAAACTCTGATTGTCCGTACCATCATTGGAGTTCAAAGTACGCACTGTTTCCAGTGACAATGTGTCTTTTATATCTCTGTTGGCATTTAGCAATGAGCCTAGATACTGGAATTCACACATCAATTTCATCACCGTTGACCTGTTGGGGATGGAAAGCAGACATTGTTGTTTCGAGAACCTCTTCCCCTAATGGATTATGTATATATTCAAACCATTAATGACATGTTCAATACTGTTCGCAATGGACTTTACTTTGATGTATGTTTTCGTAATAATCTCATTATTGGGATCAATGTGGATGGTAGATCAAAGCAATGAAAAGAAAAAAAAAGTTCCACTGAAGATGCACAGCAAGGAGACATACAGTGGTTCCGTGGATAAGCTGTGCCTGAACAACAAGTTTCTGAACGACGCAGTCTGAATTCCAAAACGTGCATGGTATGCAAGGTATGTAACGCATATAAAAAAATCACCAATGAAGAATTGTCCCAAGTTGCTCCGGTTGTCATACATGGGCCGAGTAAATCCGTCAAGACTTTTGCGTTCTTCGATTTCGGATCGTCGCTCACGCTAGTGAACTCCTCGCTAGTACGGGAAGCTACAAGAGAAGCCGAAATTACTGTGTCTCAAGTGAACCGGTAACAAGCAACGAATGGAAAGTAATTCACTGAGGTTGGACATGGAGGTTTCTGGAACAGGAAGCATTCAGAACAAGTATCGCCTCAGAGGAGCTCATGCGGTTGCCAGTCTGGATCTGTTCCATCAAACGGTCGATATGCAAAGGCTGTGTGAGCAGGACTCACATTCTCACTTCCGGGTGAAGAAGAATAAATGCACTACACAAATGATACGGAGACGCTTCTAGATAGGATTATTCACTGATAAGAGGACATATGGGGAGACGTTTTAGTTGGGCATCACAATCAATGCTTCAAGCCTTGCCCATGTAGTGAGAGGTCAGACAAAATGATGCAGCAAGACAAAAGTGACTATTTGTCCTAGACAGACGCGAATCTACAAAATTGAATAGCTTCTAGTATCCAGCGAAGACCAGCGCGCATAGCAATTTCTGCAATCAGCAATCAAACGAAGAGTGGCCGATATAAATTCCGCTTATCAAACAGTAAACCTGTAGCGTTGTTGCATTTCCACTGCTGGATGCAAAAATCAAGAAGCATCAGAGTTAGCAAGAAGCATCATAGTATTGTAGACAAAAATCGAAGATTACCAAAAAGAAGAGTACATTAAGAAGCATTAAAATGAGGAGCTGCGGGCTTCGCAACAAAGGGTTTGGTATTAACCGTTCTTCAAAATTTTCAATTCGAACAAGACTGGGAAGGTGCGAGTCGTCTAAGACGCAACTGCAAAAACCAACGGCATCTCTCTCATCTCGATGCTCTTGACAGGGCCGGATTCGCTCACGCCTCTGAACTACGAATTCTACTGTTTTTGAAAATTTATGGTGGGACTTAGCAGTTACGAGACTTGTACCTTCAGGTGTTCATGAACAAGAAAGATCACAATTGTTTCAGGGTACTGTGGTGTGACGACTCTTCCAGTGAACAAAGCACCTACGTAATACAAATTATGCCTTTTGGTACCAAGCTGCGAACATGTTGTGAAGAACCTCAACGCATAGTAGTTGACGATATGTTGGCAAGCGTCGAAACGGAAGAAGAGGTCGATCAGCTCGCCAACAAAAAAATTTTGTTCATGTTCAAGTTAGTTTTGACACGCGGAACTGGATTTCCAATTCAGCGACAGCTGAAGATGCGATGAAGGAAGATAAGACAATAGTGAACGAATATTGCAGTGGGCCAGGGGACCGAGAATGTTTTGGGCATGTGTGCACGTCTAGCGACACATGCACTTACAAGCTTTCTCCTGAGCACGGTTGGAAGCTCATTGAATAAAGGCTCGAACCAAAGAAGTGAGAGTTCTACGAGCGGCCATGGCTTTCTTTGATCCCGAGGATTGATCTCGAACTTTTTCATCTATCTCAAGGTGCTTTTCCAAGAAGTGTGGCGATCCTGCGTCGCTTACGAAAGCTCATGAAACGTCTTTTTCGCAACAAAAATACTGCGAGCACGAAAGCTCTGAAGATGATCGTTTCCGTCAGTATATTGATCGTGTCCAAATGAATTTCTGACAAGACCCTTCATCTTTCTGGGCCTATATCAACAAACGAACGAGTTTGACCCGGATTCACGTTGAGGTTATGTACCAATCTCGAAGTTCTTGCTCACCGGTCTCTACCGCAAATCTTTTTGCTGAGTTTTTCCGATCCGTACACGACGAAAACTCCCTTCCGCTGGCGCAGCATTACTTGGAAGGGCTTCCGTTGTATAATCTTCATCTTCCTTTGGTCACTTTCAATCATGACGATATTCGCGATGCTCTCAGCGCAGTCGATGCATCGAAAGGCCCGGCTCTGATCACATTCCACCTGTCTTCGTCAAACAGTGTGCTCAGTCGCTGTCTTGTCCCATCACAACGATCTGCAATCGATCCTTGACCGAAGGAGTGTTTCCTGACGCTTGGAAGCTGGCATCAATCACTCCTATCCACAAGGCTGGATATACACATAGCGATGAAAACAACCGACCGATATCAATCCTCAACTGCCTTGCGAAAGTTTTCGAGGAGCTGTTACATGACGCGATGTACGCTGATGTGCAGTCTCTGAGCCTCAACATGGCTTCGTCAAAAAGTGAGCGGTGAACGACATCGAACCTCATGACTTCCACCGGTACTGTGATCAACGAACTCGAGAAGCGATGCCAGGTCGAGGCCATTTACATTGACTTTTTAAAAGCGTTCAACAAGGCACCTTATCAACTGGTCATTGAAAAACTTAATCGCCTTGGATTGCCCACTTGGATTATTCAGTGGCTTCAGTCGTATTTGTCTTCACGTAAAGCTTTTGTCAAGGTGCACGACGCTAGATCGGGCTTATTTGATATTCCCTCCTCTGTACCACAGGCCAGCCACCTTGGCCCTATTATATTCATCCTCTTCATCAACGGTCTGTTCGAAGGTCTCATTTCCGGTAAATTGCTCTGTGCGGATGACTTGAAGCTGTTCCATGTTAATAATTCGCTTGTAGATTGCAGTGCTTACAAGCCGATTTGGAACATGTGTCGAGATGCTGTGATTTAAACGGAATGCAAATGAATACGGCTAAGTGCAGAGTGATAACCTTCGTTCGTTGTCATTCGATTGTCACGCTAGACCACGGCTTAAACGACATATCACTAGAGAGGGTCACGTCTATCAACAACCTAGGAGTCAAACTTGATCGGAAGCTTCGTTTCAACGAGCACATCTCCGCAACAACCGCGAAAGCAAACGCAATGCTCGGTTTCTTAAAGCGTAACATGATGATGTGCATGCACTTAAGTCGCGGAATACGAAGTGCAAATCTGGGCTCCGCACCACGCCGTTCATATTGCACGCATCGAAAAAGTCCAGAAGCGGTTCATCAGATACGCTCTACGCCGCCTTCCCTGGAACGATCCTATCAATCTGCCGCCATATGAAAATCGATGTGCGCTGCTAATATTCAACCGTTATCGAGTCGTCGAGTGATGCTTCAACTGCTGTTTGTCTTCGACGTGGTCATGTGCAACATCGATTGTAGTAGCATTCTTGAGAATGTTAGTTTACATGCACCAGTCAGCTCCAGAATCGTCAACTGTTGTGGATTTTTGGCCACCGGACGAAATAACCCGTTAGATTCATGTTGTAGGTTTTTCAATCAAGTGTGTGACTCTTTTGATTTTAGAATTATCCAACAAACACAGGATCGTTTACGATAGCGTATAAAAATGCAAAGTGGAGGCGATATACGTACATTTTACATGAAGTCAAATGGACGCATGTACGTATATCGCCTCCAGTTTGTACTTATATTCGCTATCATATACGATTTTGTGTTTACTGAGTAGTGAATTAGTATATAATAATAGAATTAAAACACTTTTGTGATCAGTCTGTGCGATGTCCTTGTCGAAGATGTTGTGTTTAAATTAACAATAAATAAACAAATACACAAGTAGCTCCCCTCAAATTCGTATCCGTATTGAGCTTGGAGCTACAAGCCGCTGTCATCGGATTCCAAGCGGAAATCCAGACACAACGGCTGAGACGGAACGTGTTGAAGCATGCCAACCCTCCCAATGTGCTCCAGCTCCACCCAATCGAGTAGTTATGGTCCAATTTGAAGTGGAGAGTATATTCAAATAATTTTGTGACCAAAACGACAGATGATTTGATTAAAAATGCGACCGAGGAACTGAAAAATATACAGTTGGAGGCGACCCCGGCGTAGTGATTGACATCCATGCCTCTTACGCCAAAGTCCCGAGTTTGAATCTCACCCCCTGATAAGTTACAAAAGTACCCAAAATGTATTTATGTGATTAACGAGGGGAGATGAATCAGCACAGGGCCGAAAATATCGATAATCAAGGAATTATAGAAAAAATGGTTCGGAGAACGTCTGAAGATTGCCAAGAAACCGGGATCAGGAGGAAACCGGAACCAGGAAGCCGCAGTGACTGGAAGAATAGTGACCAGCATTTTCGTTGCGACACAATATCCCGTGTTTGTCAGTTTTAAAGGTTTAATTAGTTACCCACATTGTTGTTGAAAAATTCTATTGTTTTTTTTTTGTTTGAAAGAAGAACTATAAATAAAATAATAAATAGTAGTCTAGCTAGAATTTAAAATATATAATATTTCATTATAATATTTAAAATATAATAAAGTGCATGCACACTTTTAAAAACCATCCAAATTGTAAGACTAAGAACAAAGATTGTTAATTCACACTACACGAAAACCTCGAGGTTCTATGGATTTTTCGACATCGACGAGAGGCTATTCAACGTTACACCTCAGCGGAGAAGCATCTCAGCACAGAACGTTTTATTAGTGCGTTTTGTTGAAGAAGGGAGGACCTAAACTGTAATTGAACAACGTTTTATCTCGAAAGCCCATCGCCTTACCAAGAACCAATTCGTTCGCCAGCTTAAGCGAAGCCAGTGTAAGCGCATTGCGGAGTATATACCAGCCCTCTGCGTAGACCACTCGTGCCACTACATTGTGATCTTGACCCGAAGGACCCGAAGGAGAATTGTGATTCCCGTGCACGAACTGTACCAATGCCTTCCCGCTGATCACGTCGAAACACCGTCGAAGCCCCATTCCGGAATATAAACCCCCGTCCCACGTGTACCTTGGTCGACGAGGTTAGATCAACGGTTCTGCCGCCATTGTGCCAGAACTGCAAATCATCGTAAGCAGCCGATCGGGAGGTGAACCGTTCGCATGACCTGCCCTAGATTCCCGGACAGTTTCCGAAGCTCTTCAGTAGCAGCATCAGTAGCCGGCTGGCTCACAATCTTTGTAAGTTAACGTTATTTATTTATTTATTATTGATTCGTCAACAGATAAAAATGCTTATCCCAATAACAATAAGCTAAAGTTACATTACATACAACAATTAACACATACATCTTCGGAAACAACGCTTATTAACATCACGGGATACATTAAAATTAAACACGTAATAATGGCGGTTGAAGACACGAGCCATGCTTAGCACAGGTTCGTGTTTGCTGAGTTGGTCCTTGAGTGCCGGTTAATGAAGAATGATTGTAAACGTAGGTTTCGTCGTCGAGTGTTGATGTTCAAGAGACTAAGTAAAGTGGAACAGTCGATGTTTCCCTGAAGAAGGTCACCAACGAAACACGCTTTGGTCACCATACGCCTCCCTTCCAACAATTCCAGCTTAATGAGCTTACACCGGCTTTCGTAGCTTGGCAATCTGCGAGGGTCTTGCCAACGAAGATGTCGTAAAGCAAAGCGTATAAACTTCCGCTGAACGGCTTCGATCCTCTGGACTGCATTTTGTTAGAAAGGGGACCAAACGACAGCGCAGTACTCCAAAAAAGGACGAACCAAAGAGCAGTACAGTGTCTTCAGACAATAAACATCTTTGAAGTTTTTTGCGAAGCGGAAGATGAATCCTAGCTGCGATGAGGCTTTAGAAACTATATAGACTCGAATGACAGTTTGGTGTCAAACATTACTCCCAGATCCTTTACTGTTGTTTCACGTTTTAAGCGCGTACCTCGAAGGATGTAGTCGTGGAGATACATCACACGTTTTCGGCCAAAAGAGATAGTCGAGCATTTGGATACATCGTCGAACACTTGCAGTTCCTGCTGAAGAAATTGGGCGTCTTCTGGACATTTTATGACGTAGTACAGTTTCAGGTCGTCCGCGTAGGATAATTTCAGGCATCTGAGGACCAAGTTCACGTCGTTCATATATAACAGGAAAAGGAATGGACCAAGGTGGCTGCCTTGTGGAACGCCGGATGTCACTGAAAAGCTGGACGAGGCATAATCTGAAATCTTCACAGACATAGATCTCCCAGTCAGGTATGAGCGGAGCCAGTTCAACAATTGATCGTGAACCCCCATTTTGTCGTATTTGGAAATTGCAATCTGATGGTTCATTTTATCAAAGGCCGCAGAGAGATCTGTGTATATGGCGTCTACTTGATGACCGCGTTCCATTTCACGGATGATGAACGATGTAAATACGGTAAGGTTGGTCGCCGTTGAGCGCTTGGGCATAAAACCGTGTTGGTCAGACGAAATAGTGTGTGAATAGTCATGGACCAGCCTTTGGAGAACAATCAGTTCGAATAGCTTAGATACAGCACTTAGTGCAGCAATTCCACGATAGTTGGCGACGGAACGTTTGCATCCCTTTTTGTGTATTGGAAAAACAAACGACTCTTTCCAGCATTCGGGAAACACACCGGAAGTTAATGACAAATTGAAAACCGTAGCCAAGGGCGCAGCGAGTGTGTTAAGGCAACGTTTCAGATTAATTGAAGGAATACCGTCAGGACCGCATCTAGTTGAATTTTTCATCTGCTTCCCGGCTGAAACTACCATATCACTATGGATAGTGAAAGCAGAACCAAATACAGAATAGCGGGGAACATTGCTAGTAGCAGCTTCGAGGCCCTCGGCATCCAGAGTTTCCTCACAGAAGACACTACTGAATTGATAACGGAACAAGTTGGCGATATCCGCGACAGAGTCAGCTTCATTTATGCCGCCAGTCATAGTGGAGGGTAAGCCGGTTTCCTTCCGCTGTTCATTCACGAACCGCCAAAAGCTTTTCGGTTTCGTTTTGAGACGACTCTGCAATCGAGACTGATGTGAGTTGTATAAGCGGTTATTGAGGTGTTTGTAATCGTCGTTGGCGCGTGCATAGATTGTCCTCGTTGAATCGGTGCGATATATGCTGTGTTTCCTAAGAGCAGCCCTTTTAACGCGTTTCAAATGTTTGAGATCGGAATTAGACCAAGCAGGTTTGGGAGGCTTACGGTTGAGTTTCTTAGGCACGAATTGATCAACGGCGTATAGCAAAATACTACACGTAGTCGAAGCAGCAAAATTCGCATCCCCGTTTGCAAGGGTCGTGTTCCATTTCACGCCGGCGAAAAAATTGTTCATTTGCTCAAAATTAGCATGGATGAAGTCATAATAAACTTTTTCGATGTCGTCATGGAAGCTGTACTTAGGTTTAAATTCCAGTGTCAGAAGCAGCGGGGAATGATTTCTGCAGCTTTTAACAAGCGGTGTCGGAGCTTGAAGAACGGAACATCTTTGGCCATATTCTTCGCTGATGAAACAAAGATCCAGCAAACGGTTATTTGCGTTAGGAATGCCATTAATTTGCCGAAGTCTGGCGATAGAGTAAGCGTCAAGCAAGGCGAGAGAAGCCGGTCTGAATGACGAACAGGAATTGTCTGGATAGCGGAAGCCGTTAGTATCAATGTTCCATGAAATCGTGCTGAGGTTAAAATCTCCCACGATGACGATATTGTCGCTGGGTCCTATTTGAGACACGATCCAATCCAAAGAAAAGCGTGCTTTTCGATGAGACTTCTGACGCTAACACGATAGGGGAACGCAACCACGCAAATAAACAGAGTCCCGGTTTTAGTGGATATCGCCACCCAAAGATGTTCAACCGTTGAGTCTTCTGGAGGCTTCAGAAGTCGAGATTTGAATTTTGAGCGCACGGCAAGAAAAACTCCACCACCAGATTTCTTGTTGCTATTGAGCGACGATCGGTCTAGCCGGTAGACATTATACGTGTCGTCAAACAGTTGCTTCGATGATGTGTTTATATTAAGCCAGGTTTCCCTGAAGGCGTAAACATCGTAGCACGCGTCACTGCATGCCAGCTAGTACTCGGCAAGCGAACTGTTGATACCACCTACGTTCTGGTAGTACAGAAGGGCTGTCAATGAGGGGGCAGAGGATTCGGAAGGCAGCGATCTGAAAGGTGAGGCAGCATCAGCCCGAGCAACGTCATTAGGTGAAGGATACTTGCCATAGATGGCAGCTTGGAGAGCCTGACCCCATCACTAGACCCAGGGCCGGGACGACTTTGACGGCTGGAACTAGCAATTGGAACATCGTTGAGACTGGCATTGGGCACAGCTGAGCTAAGAGGGTCCAGGGCTTCCATACTGCTTTGTGACGTGCGTTCCAAACCGGTTGAAGTTACGGTCAATGAATGTTGATGACGAGCTTGGGTGAAATGACAGGTGTGTAGCGGGCTGGTGGGCGTTGATAACGACGGTCTAGTAGAAGCATCAACAGGAGAAACAACGCTGGAATCGGAAGATTCATCAGGAAGAGTACGTTCTACAAATTGCGGGTACTTGCCTGAATTCGCAGTTTGGAGAACCTCTTCGTCAGAATCAACATCAGGACCGCGACGACTACGATGAACGACGACAGCAAAAGGTGGGACTGTGTTGAACTGACAAGAGGTCTCCATGGTACTGATAACTGCGCGTCGCAGTTTAGTTATTCCTCCTCCATGGCGCCATCTCCCGACGCCGACTGAACAGTTCGGGACGTACGGTTCCCCCGTGATGCAAGAGTCGGAGTTTGAGAAGGTTTGCAAAAATTTGCGGCTGATCTGCTATCCTTGAATTCCCGGAAGTAGATACCTTTCGGCCACGTTGATGATGAGAGAGCTTTTTCCTTCAGATCTGCACTCAGTCCAATTTTGAAGGAGATGAAAGACATAGAGCTGACGTCCTTTCCGTTGGCTACTAATCGTAAAACCTCAACGTCGTCGGTGCCAAGGCGTTTCGTTGCTAAGCCTCGTACCTGCTCGACGGTTACATTGCGGGAAATTCGTGACAGGTACAGCCTAAACTTTCGGCTCGAAGCTTGATTTACGGCCGCCAAATTGCCGACATGAGAGGTTCTTGTGGAGGCTTTTTCGATTCTGGTCTGCCGAAAAGTCGCGACGGACGGAAACATTAGTATTTTCGGTGCGCTTTGAAGACCTCCGCGTTAATGAGTTGGAGTTGATTAGCGCAGTAAAGTTGTTCCGTATTTCGATTTTCAGCTCGTTCATGATTTCCAACTTAAGGTTTTCGACGATTTCGTTATGCTTGCTGAGAACAACTTCTTGACCAGATTCGAATTGAGCTGCGAACACGCATATCTCTCATCAGAGTAGAGCACGATTTGCAGAGCCAAAATAACTGATGATATTTGCTGATTTCATCCAAAACAGATGTAGAAATCCCGCCGCATCGAAGATGGTATTCCGCATTACAAAATCCTTGGAAGGTGAGTTTTATTTCAGAAATCTCGCTTTCACAGGATTTGCACGTGCTATTTATTTTGTAGCTAGTAGTACGATCAATAAATTATCGCAAAGCGTTCTCGTGGTAAAAAAAAGTCGAATTGCCTTTGTTATGCAATCAAAAAGCGTGGCGTGGTGAAAAACGATGAATTGCCTTTGGGTATGCAATCATAAAGAGCCTTGCATGTGTGAGCTTGCAAGCAATTCCTGCCAGACAAATCTTCCAGATGGCGCAGCGGTCGAAAAAATAATGCGTGGTGGTGGGTAAGAAGACAAAGATTCCACGGTTTCACTTGCAATACCACAACAATGCACTCACATGAACAAAACAGCAAATCACGACGATAATGTTCGAATTTTCACTATCGCGCGCGAGTATAGGTCGAAAGACGTTCAAAACGGTATGCTGATGTTATTATCACGAGCGATTACACAGATAAACAGTAAATAATAACAGTCAATAAAAACAGCGAATCAAAATAAACACACAGTGTTGCCAAAAACTGTAGCCAACTGATTTACCTGAATCCCTGTCAGCCCGTAGAGATACAGCCAGGGCTTTGTTAATCGCAGACATCTTGCAAGGCCGCATCGACTGTCCTGATTTTCTGGAGCAAATCAACATCAACGTGCAATCCCGAGCCCTGAAGAATAGTTCGATGCTTCGGTTACCTCCACAGCGAACCAATTACAGCAATTGGCGTAATTACAAAGACTCTATAATAGGGTTTCCGCTTTGTTTGATTTCAACGTGACTCGCCAGATGCTTCGTCGTAAGTTTATTCGTTTTTTTTAAAGACCTGTCTAATTCGCACTGATAGTGTATTTTTGGTTTGTTTTATGTCATGACCAATGTACCGTTTAAGTTTAGCTTTAAGTAACAACATCAATGAGGTTTAAACATTTTGTTGATGCATAGAAATAAATAAAAAAAAAAAGAATAAAAATGTGTTTAAGAGTAGTTTGTGTTGTATAGCTTTTTATTAGATGACTGGACTATCTATTAACTGATTCCCTTGATTTTTGCCGACCCGGAGAAAAGAAGTCTTAAGCTTGAGCTCACCGGTAGAAAACCAGAAGAGGCCTTGAGAGCCCATTCTCAATGGTCCCCGTGGCATAGACCAAGGATCGAGAGCATTGTTGGAGGGCCCGTCTGACCCCCAAGTAACAGATGTCGAAAACAAATAGGCTAAGTCCCACACAATAGTTCAATAAGTAAAGAAGCGAGCTGGACTGTTAACATATAATGTTACAGTGACACCAAATCGAGAAGATAAATAAAACACAACAGCCAAAGGAAGAGCGCGAAAGTGTTACACGAGTTTGTTGACCAAGTTTGGGATTGCATCGTAATGGAAGATGAAGCATACGTCAAGGTTGATTTCAAGCAGCTCCCAGGTCAAGAGTTTTATACGGCTACCGGATAAAGACAGGTTCAAGATAAGTTGAAGCAGAAAAAAAGGCCGAAGCTCGCGAAAATATACTTGGTCTGGCAGGTGATGTGCACTTGTTGGCTAATAAGGGAAAGTTTCGTAACAACTCTCACTGTCAACCAAGCTATTTTTGCATACG
This sequence comes from Aedes japonicus, assembly GCA_034211315.2. Lineage (NCBI taxonomy): Eukaryota > Metazoa > Arthropoda > Insecta > Diptera > Culicidae > Aedes > Aedes japonicus. Next base: position 6,773 of record JASCZW010001589.1, on the reverse strand, counting down.
TGTGCAAAGCGTACGCAAGGAAAAAAAACCTTTCAAACTCGCTGGAACTTCGCCCAATTGAAAGATATTGGGCAATCGTATATAGAAAGCTTATAGATTGTTCCGGAAAGTATAAACACACTTTTAAAATAACAAAAAAGACATGTTTTTTTAGTTTTGATAGTTTTATTTGGCAAATCATATTTGTATTTGTGTTTTATATGATATTTTACTCTCGTTTAATCAAAATATTTAATCATAGCCAAGGCTCCTAACTTTTCCTCGAACATGACCCATAAGCTTCTGCACAGTGGTACTTCCCACCATTTTGACCACTGTTGGCCAATCTTTCTTAAATTTTTGGATGTCGTCCGCTGGTTTTATGAATTTTCGAAGCTTTGCTTTGGTTAAAGCCCAAAACGTCTCGATTGGCCGTGCCTCGGGGCAGTTCGTCCGGATTCATGTCTTTTAGTACGAAACATACATATTGACTTTTGTACCATTCTGAAGTGTCCTTTGCGTAATGACATGACGCCAAATCAGGCCAAAGCACAACTTGACCTTCGTGCTGCCTGATCATCGGCAATAATTGCTTCAAGAGACATTTCTTAACGTATTTCTGAGTGTTCATCGTCTCCGTTGTGATGTACGGACTAGATATTTTTCCACACTCGCATATTTCCTGCCAAACCATAACCTTCTTACCGAACTTTTCAGTAAAAATTGCCTTCGGGGATGTCTATGTCTAACAGTATAGAATTGTAGTGCGGGAAACGTTTTGTAATCTAGTTTCACATACGTTTCATCGCCCATTATTATACACCCAGATTTTCTACACAATAACAAGTCGTAGAGTTTGCGGGCCCGTGGTTTTACGGACGCGGCCTGTTTTGGGTTTCTTTTGGGGTTTTTCTGCTTCCGGCATGGTTTTAGCACAAGTATTTCTTTGGCACGCATGACGGTACTCGACGAGGTCCCTAGTTTTTTTCGCAACATCCCGAACGGAAGTCGCTTGTTTTCGCTTGTAGGCATCCTTGATCTTTTTATCGATATCCTGACTAACAAGACCGAATTACCGACCACTCTTCGGCGCATCTTCAAACGTACACTGTTCTCTATATTTTCGAATCGCAGATCGTACCCCTCCGACGCTTACACCCTCTTCCTTGGCCAATTTTCTCAAGGAGAGTCCGCTCACAGTGCACCATTTGTGCACGATACTTTTTCGTTGTTCCGGAGTAAGACCACGCATTTTGATAGGTAACACAAAACTGAGCACTTTTTTGATGCTATGTCATTCATAAATGTGCAAACAAAAGGACGCAGCCAAAAGATGTTGAAATATTTCATTATATTCAAAGTGGTCGTTAAAATAATGTGTACTTATACTTTCTGGTCGTTAAGAGAACTCAAAAAACAGCTGGCCGTGACAAACAGTTCGAGAAAAAGTGGCATTCAGCATCTGATCAGTACACTGAACATTCTGTTAATAGTGTAAATTTATACATAGCCCTAGATATGAGTTATTATGAATTCAACCTAAACTCAATCAAACCCTTCACAACAATAACTCAGCTCACTATACACAATATGAACCAACTGAAGATTACAAACCACCACCATAGCTTAATAGTTCCAAATAAACAGTTGAAGCGACCGTTAGCAAGCCATTGTTTTCCCCCTAGATATCGTTCTGTCGCGAATAAAGAAAGACGACACAAGCGTTTAAGTTTCTTCCAATCCAGATCCAAGATTTCGGTGTAGGCCTACTGTGACAACATTGCGTACCGTCGATCGGTTTCGGAACACGCGTGGGTGCGAAGTTTGTTATGTGCCTTCAACATCGATCCATCTATCGATAAGTGTGTAGTGTGGTGTCTGATTGGTGATCCGTCTTGTTGCCGTGGTTTGCTGCACCGCTTTTGCTAATAGCTGGAAGATAAACCATGGGTGGCCGGAAATTCGTGTTCCACGCTCGAACAGCATCAAATAAGGTGGATATAGCAGTGGTACAAAACTTGATGGAAATTGTGAAACGTAAAGCCCCGCAGTTTGCATTTGGAAAATTGGAAGCCCAATCAAATAGTTTTCCTGTGTATTGTAGACGATAAACTTCAAAAAGAAATAAAGCTTGCTCATTTATACAATAAACTAATCAGTGTGCATTTGATCATGTTTGACCAATTTTTGACCGTTTCACCCTTTACGTTCAGTGCAGTAAGGGTGTTGTCGAGTCGAAGTAGTATTAAGGTAACATCGTTCTTTTAGCAATTTGGTTGCTTAATTTCTTGCGGTAATGTTCTAAAACTAATGCGCATAGTTTAAATAAATTTAATGCAATCTGGGAAATCTTTAGAACTTACAATTCTGGTGACCCTATTCAACTAAACGACTTTTTATCGACAATTCTGGCCGTTATTTCTATATAATTTATTGAAAAAGCAAGTTTAGGATAAGTTCAACTAGTTGATAAGGCATGCTTTTACTTACAGTTTATATAAAATAAGTTTCAATAGAAAATAATTAGATTCCTAGGTATTCAATCAGCAGATTTAGATGTAACTTGAAACTTTTAGTAGCAACCAATCCAATCACAATAGAATTCTTCTCCTCAGCACATATGTTTCGGTTCGCTCAACAAAAGGAATCGAGCTTTCGTTTTGAGTTCCAATTGAAATCGATTTAACAAATGGAATAACAAGTTTCCAATGGGGAAATATGTTCATTCCAACACAATGCAATTACTTGAACTGACATACACACTTAAATTATTATGCTGATCTGTGCCGATCTTTGACAACGATTGGTTGCTGCAATCTCAGCAAAATTGACGGTTGATACCAGCCGTACTTTTAACATTTCATAATTATTGCAATTCGCTGTGCGGATCTCTGTAAATGATTGAATGAAAAAGCCAAGCTCAACTTACTGCGACCAACAAAACAAAATCATCCCTTCGAAAACATGAATTGTCTAATCAATTTATGCGAATTAAATTCAATTCCATGCATAAATACTTTCGTTTCGGGCTGTCATCCCTTGCAATGGTCTACTGGACTTGTAACACAGCTACTTACGAGAAAGTTTTCGCTTCTAAATCGTGGTATCTTTTTTGCTGCCAGCATTTCCAAGATAGCCAGGGCAATGTTTTTCGATCGTCCCCTCGGCATTTCCCGCAAGACCATAGTCTGGTTGTAGTAATTTATTGATTTGTTTGATTTGATCTCAGAGTCGAGGGCAAACTTCAGTGAACCGTGTTACCACTTACGATTTTGGATACATATTTTTTTTCCGTCTTCATCTACCACCATATTTCATGGTTCCGTCTCGCCTGATTGGAAGGAAGCCCCTCGATGGAGGAAGGGACGGTAATGCTGAAGAATGAAATCAACAAGAAGAAGAGTGGAAAGGGAAAAATGTTTTTCTGATTAAAAAGTTTTATCTTAGTTGATTATAAATTTCTTTCCTATCTGTCTGAAGGCGTATGCAAAGTTTAAGAATCGATGATAGAAGTTTCCAGGGTTGAAATTGCTTCCGTTCACATCCCGGCATAACCAACAACGAGATTCGAATGCAACCCTTGCCTCTAGAATTCATTGAACCGCCTCGCCCTGTACGTTTAGCAACCTATGAAAAAAAGCGCCATTTACCGAGTGGAAAATTGGTGGGAAATGGTTCGTGCTCCGATGATTGCGCCTCGGAAATCGCCAGTCAAGAGCGCTGGCTGCCACATCTGGGGGAACGTTCTAATTTGATTAATTTTTCACAAATTTGTATTTATTGACTGTCCTTACCGTGACGAGAAGTGATGGCGGGAGATCGAAAAAAAACTTTCGTCTGTCGTTCGAAGAACATTCATCTTTCATGTGACCAAACTTGTGTGTTCTCCCTTTCTGGTTTTGGATTTCTTGCCTTCGAAGGGGGAGGGAGGAATTCCTGAACAAAGCAACGGAAGAAGAAAAGATTGAGCCGATGGGGATCGCTACCGAAGAACAAGACCTAATTCTAATAAATAAAAATCAATTGGCTATTATTGATGTCGACCTCTTGAGGGTAGGACTGGTCACTTTTGTCCCCAACTCAGTTCCACTCTGTAGGATCATAAAAATAAAATAAACGTTTCGTTGCTCTTCTGGAAAGGCAAGCGAAATTGAGAAAATCACTCGACCATTTCAGGATGGGGTTCTGATCAAAAGGGGCAAATGTCCGGCAAGAACAAGCCGAAGGAAGGAAAACATGACCATTACATAGTGTTTTCCGGATACCGACACACGAGGCTGAGGCTACATGTGTAATAAACTACTGATAGGCAGCTAGGCCCCAAAGGAAGAGGAGGGGATTAAGGAAAAGAAAATCGGGTAATCAGTATTATCATCAGTGACAATGTGGGACATGGTCATCGAATGCTACGTCTGGATCTATCGATACTTATGGACGCAATTTTCAAGTGTTACGCATGAGACGCTTTACGGTTCAACGCTCATCGATGGGAGAGTTTTGTGTCTTCTTTTAAGGGACTCGGGATTTCTTGATAACGGATGAATTCTTCAGGTTTTGTTAGGGATTTATGATTGTTTTGAGAAAAGCTAGTCATGCAGAAACTGAAGAAGTTTATTATTCTAATGGAAGTGAAATGTGCAGTACTGATTAAAATGTGTGTGCGTGACAATGCCATTTGAGGGCTACGCTTCTATCTTCTAGGTTGGGTGAATATTAACCTGCTTGGGAATGGAAAATAAATTATAATATGTTTTTTTTTATATTATTAAGTAGTTGCATTTAAGCTTAATAGGCTTATTCCAGCGATTTTACAGCTGATCCCGTGCGAAAAGTAATTTTCCAAAAGGTCTGCAAAATACTCCACGGTGGCGTCAATGACTTCCTCGCGTGAGCTGAATTTTTAAATTTAGCCGTGATTACAATGCTCTTGTACGACGGCGCATTGTTTTGCACAAACAAAATTGTGATGCCGTTTTGCGGCGATTTCGGCCTTAAGTCGCCCCAAAAATTCACAATAATACTCGCTGTTGATGGTTTGATTCTTTCGAGGTAGTCCACGAAAAGTGTGCCAAACCAGAAAACCAAAATCTTTCCAACCCATTGGGGAACGTCCATTAATTATGTCACGCAAAAATGACTTTTTAAACCCCCCCCCCCCCTTGTCACGTTTTTTGTATGGACCTTTAATTTTTTTTTGTATGGATCGTCACGTTTTCCCAAACCCCCCTCCCCCCTTAATGCGTGACGTAATTAATGAACCTTCCCTTGAGCCTCCCTAGGCCGCTTCAGAGCACTCGTGCGGGTTCAGTCTTTTGCCGGGCACTCATTCTTTATTTTGCTCAGTTTATTTTGCGTCAATCTATTTTAGACCAGTTTTGTTTTACAAATACTACTTAAAGACTTATTTGTTACATCTTAATTCACCCTAATCGCGAAAAGAAAACTTTCCTTACCATATTTTTATTCATTGGCATTGCTGTTATATTGCAATACTTAAAGGGTGTATTCGATAAAAATGGCACACACATATATACTCATCAAAATTAAACTAATTATCGGATTTACTTGAAATTTTCAGGGAATGAAGAACTACTAATGAGTTTTGATTCACAACATTTGTTTTATTCAATTTCGTCTCCCATCCCGAATGCCCGCACCTTCTTTTTCACTCCACCCATCAAATTTTGTACAACCGATTTTCCCAGTGTTTTTGTTGTTTTTACCCAAATTTTCTTCAATTCTAGCTCTGTTTTTATAGTTTTGGGATGTTTGCGAAGTTCCGTTTTCATAATTGCCCAGAATTTTTCAATTGGACGAAGTTCCGGTGAATTTGGTGGGTTCATATCCTTTGGCACAAAATTGACTCCGTTGGCTCGGTACCACTCCAATACGTTTCGAGCGTAGTGGCAGGATGCTAGATCAGGCCAAAACAGAGTTGATCCTTTGTGCTTCTTAATGAATGGCAAGAGACGCTTCTTAAGGCACTCTTCAGTGTAAATCGCACCGTTTATTGTTCCGGAAGTGATGAAGGGAGCACTTATTTCACCACATCCGCAAATCGCCTGCCAGATTAGAAACTTCTTTGCAAATTTCGATAGTTTCTTCGAACATCCTCCAGAACATCGAACTTCGACTTGGCAACGAAATATTCTTGGCCAGGAAGTTGACGGAAGTCGGCCTTGACGTATGTTTCGTCATCCATCACGATGCAACCGGATTTGGTGAGCAGCTTCGTGTAAAGTTTCCGGGCGCGGGTTTTCGCAGTGATGTTTTGTTTTTCATTCCGGTTTGGGGCTTTTTGCACTTTGTAAACATGTAACCCAGCACGCTTCATGGTTTTCTGCCCAAAACCGACTGACACCTTAGACTTTTTAGCGACATCTCGAATTGACATGTTTGGACGGTTCTTGAATTGTTGTACGACTTTCCTGGCCATTTTACTGTCCATTGGACCACTTTTTCGACCACTCCCTTCCTTCCTTTGGACACTCAGACGCTCCTTGAAGGTTCTTATTACACGAGACACAGTTGTATTTGCAATTCCAAGCCTTTTAGCAATCCACCGGTGGGACGCCCCTGGATTTTGATTGTGAGTGCACAAAATTTTCTCACGGACAATTTCTTGTTTCGACGACATGACTGGAACTACTGAATGTATAACTATGAAACTTGGCAGATGTAAATAATACACTATGGATAAGATCTACTCAAATTTCTAGGTTTTTACTCATACGATTCAAAAGTTACAGAAGATTTTCTGTGTGCCATTTTTATCGAATACACCCTTTATTATA
>JASCZW010001588.1:70632-99915 GCA_034211315.2 Aedes japonicus | reverse complement strand
TTTCTGACACTTCGAAATTCGTTTTGAAAATGAACTTGTTTACATAAATGAATATCAAAGCACCTTGAAAATAGAATTTTGCAAGATGACGTCACTAGTGAACGTGTGGTTCATCCTGATGAATGGAATTCAGTTTTGACAGGTATTCGTGGTTTGTTTGTTTTCGATTTCAAACAGATGAAATAAACAAACCACGGACTCCAGTCAAAAGAAATTCATCCGATTCATTTTGCGAGGTTATGTTAGGTTGGTGTAAAACTCAATTGAACGTTCATTCTTCTGGTTACGTTTGTTGTCATGAGTTATCATTTGTGTTGTGTTGAGTCAATGTTGTGTTGCCTGAAAATCCACGCTTTTGAATCTAATGAGCATGACTTTTATCAAGACTGACCGTAACCAATGGATTTTGAATGCTATTCACCTTGGTCTAATGCGGGGGAACTATATTTGTATCACTTGAGAAATTTTCACTTTCAATTAATCCGATATTTTCAATATTGCTTCAAAATATGCCTCTGTACCAGTTCATCAAAATCAATAAATTTCCAGCTGTTGCAAGTTGTTTCTAACTAAATGTACTGGTGATGTCAAGGGCGTATCACTTTACGATAGAAAAAAATCCCAACAACTGGCTTCGAAATCATCGCAGACACATTTATTACGGAAAGCATCAGCCATTCGTTACATCTAACTTACTTATGCTTTCATATCATAGCACACAATTACAAACCTTAATCAAGAGAAATACGCGAAAACAACATCATGTCAATTTGTCCTATCAAGCAGAGCAATCGCAAACAAGTCCCATTCTGAAATTCAATCGTTCAGAACAAAGTTACTCTGTAGCTTTTAGCTACTTATACGGCAATCATCTTCTGGTCAATTCTCTTAGGTCCCCTCAATAAATCGGTCTGCCTATCCCGATGTGATGTTTACCCATAGAGATCGGCCTAGAAAAGTTTTACGTCTTTTTCTTTTTTCTGTCTTCCAAACATATGACCTGAGAGTAAATTGAAATTTATGATACTACTTTGCAAGCAACTTTCTTTGAAACAACTTGCCCGCTGCCGGAAAGTATTTCAACATCGCTTGGAACGTTTTCTCACAGATTGGAGTACCTATCTTATTATTTCGATTTTGTGCTCACTCATACGACGCGACGCACGACTGGACTGGACACTTAAAGGTTGTACGGAATCAAATTTCACCACTTTTAAAAGGCTGTAACTTTTTACCCGTTGGGTATTTTCTATTGAAATTTTGAGTGGAATTAGTTTAATATGTATTTCAAGCTAAACAATGCATTAGGTCCTAAGTAACATTGAGAGACTCTCTTTGTCGACTTTTTTTTTGCGTTCCTACGGCCATGTAAAAACATGTTCAAGTATTTTCAACATACAGTCCGGTAGTATAAAGCGTGAATAAAGATCCAATACGTCGAAAACATCAGCAAATCGTTTAACAGACAAGCTATTAACGAAAGAGAAAGTCGACGAAGAGAATCTCTGAATGTTACTTAGGACCTAATGCATTGTTCAGCTTGATTTGTTTACGTTGTGTAAGTTTCGCTTGCAGATGTACAATCGTTGCCAAGACAACCAGAACGCTGCTCTTTTTTTTAATGGTATGGAAAATCTGCATACAGATTCTTGAAGAACTCAGGGTGTAGGAATGAGGGTACCAACTCCTCGACCCACTAAAAACCCATCCGTGCCTCTAGCCTTGGTCCGCACCCGGTACCACCTTTCAGAATTACTTCGAGGAGGGGGCTATTGTACGCTTATGTCTAACTACTCAGGGCTTTAGTAGTTAGTTGATCCCTCTGGCCTGTCGCTGCTCAATTTCGCCACTTGTCCTGTAGCTCTAAAACAATCTAGGAGGCCGCCGTTTTTACCACGTCCCAAGTGTCCTGTTCTTGACATATTCTCTGGGCAAGATTGTCCGGGGTCGTGTCACAACCGCTCACGCCTGAGCAAACGAAGAACACATGTTCTGCAGTTTCGTAAGCTTCCGCGCATACGGTACACGCAGAGGACTCGGCGTGCCCGTACTTTTGTAGATGCTATCTGAAGCAGCCGCGGCCTGACAGTATCTGTGTCATGTGGAAGGTAACTTTTCCATGACGCCGATCGACCCATCCAGATATTTGCGGAATTAGTCGGTGGGTCCACCGACCTTTAGTGGAATTATTCCACTCCCTCTACCACCTGGCCAGGGATGTAACTCTGGTGGTCTTGAATACTTCTTGTGCCTCTTTGCTCGAAGCACTCTGTATCCTCTTTTATGGTGATGCCAATGAGCATCATTCCCGCTAAAACACATACCGCGTCGCGTGACACTGTGTGGTATGCGCTGACCACTCTCAGACACATTAGCCTGTGAGTACTTTCGAGCTTACCGAAGTTGCTTTTAGTACTCAGGGTGGTGGCCCATGCCGGCTCGCGATACCTCATTATTGACAAGGCGACGCTTGTCAGGAGCCTACGTTTGCTTCCCTGTATTGCTGAGCTATTCGACATCATGTGAGATAATGCCAATATAGCCATAGAGGCTTTTTTGCAAGCTTAGTCCACGTGACTGGTAAATGACAACTTATCGTCGATCATGACCCCCAAGTACCTCAAAGACCCCTTCGATTCAATTGTGCAGTTACCTGCACGAATCGTCACATGTTGCTCCGATTTTCCGCTGGTCACAACCGTGCACTCGATATTATAGTGGGCTAATTCCAGTTTTCTGGAGCAAGGTGAGCTCGTCTGTAAACCTGACGATCTTCACCCCGTTTGGAAATTCAAGCCGTAGTACCTCGTTGTACATCGTGTTCCATAGCACCGGGCCCATGATCGAATTTAGGGATGCCTGTTGTGATCTGAACATGTTTCTGGCCTATACAATTACTTCCCAGAATCTTGTACAGGTATCCCGGAACATGAAGGCGTTGAAACGAGTCAACGATAGCCACCCAACTGACGCTATAAAACGCATTTCGTACGTCAAGGGTGACCACTACACAGTAGCGGACACCTCGCCTCTTGCACTGAATTTCCACTTCAGTCGTCTTGGTGACGGATAGAATGGCATACATCGTCGTCGTCCCATGACAGACCGCCTATACCCTCCGTGTATTTTGTTAGTCTGTTGAGAATAACCCTCTCGAGCACTTTACCCGCTGTATCCAACAGGCATATAGGACTATATGAAGATGGATCCTCTGGTGGCTTGCGTGTCTTTGGTAGCAATACTAGAGTCTGGATTTTCCAGGCGCCCGGGAAGACGCCCTCGTCCAAACACATTTGCAGCGCCGCCCTGCACATTCCGAAAGCCAGTGAAATAGCCGTCTTGATGGCCAGGTTCGGTATACCGTCTGGAGCTTTGTTTACCTTCGTTTATTTGAAGTGGACACAACCTCCTGGACTAGGAACTTGCCCGTCATCCATTATATCGCCTTGTTAGACCTATCCGCAACCCAGTTTCCGTTACCGGCAGGGATACGGTATGCGTCGGATATTATTGCGATATCCGTTCCGGAATCGCGAACTGCATTTAGCGCACTGTGTTTAGCTTTTTGGTTTACCCGGGCACTTGGGATCTCCCGTGTCGTCCCAGCAAACACAGGATCGTTTATGTTAGCGAATAAGAGTGTAAAGTGGAGGCGATATACGTACATTTTGCATGCAATCAAATGGACGCATGTACGTATAGCGCCTCCACTTTGTACTTTTATCCGCTATCATATACGACTTTGTGTTTGCTGGGGTGCTTGTTGTCTGGATCCAGAGCACTTCATGCATATGGGGGACTACTTGCAGTTCCGGGCCTTGTGACCTTTTCCTCCGCACCTTCGGCATAGATCGCTTCTATCGGGGTCTTTACATTCTTACGACGGGGCATGCGTCGGGCTCTCGAGGTACTTAAAGCACTCCTTAGGCGGCTGGTGCAGACTCAGTGGGCAAACAGACCACCCCACTTTGAGTTTTTCTGCTTTTAGGGCCGAGTCGGCGGAGGCAACCGGTAGTCGTATTTTTGCCACTTGAGTCCCAAGTGGACCCTTTTGCAGCCGTATGGCTGTAGTGGCAACTTCGACCCCTCACTCGGCCTTGAAGGTCGTGGAGATTCCCCAACCTCCGTGATCTCGCTCAAGTTTTAACAGTGGAGAGTCACTAACGTGACCAGGGCACGTACCTCCTCTTCTGCTCCTAGGGCCTGTTCGGCCAGCATTTTGTACGCTGTGCCCGTCAGCTTAGTGTCCTTCTTAAGCTCTAGGATCATTTTGGCGGTGCGAGTACGGTGGATTTCTCGGAGGACCTCGGAGTATTTAGATCCTTCGGTCTTCACGATGAGGGGGCCAGACTTCGGTACGCTTTTTCTTTCTGGGGTCTATCTCCCTTTTTCCGGACCTTGGTCCAAGGGTTTTCTCTGCCTCTGGAAGGGTTATCGCTCGTCCCTCTTTTGTTGTTCGTTCATTACTAGGACCAGCGCTTGGGCCACTTTTAGTGCGTGGGGTTTCGCGCCCACTCTTGGCGCGTGGGTTTTTTTTTACACCAAACATCAGAACGCTGCTTTAAGGCATCCACATTACATTACAGCGCATATTCGCAATTGTAAACATAGTCCGTATGACTTCGATTGCTTCGCTTCGATGACATCGTTTCGAGTAACTTGTTAGTTTCGTTACCAATGTGGGTCATCTGTGAACCGAAGTGCTGTCGAATTCATTGGAACCATCTTCATGCGAGCGAGGAATTGCAAAAGAGAATGGGCACTGGCTACTAGCCTCCACTTGCTTCTGCTAGGTCCGTAGCTATTCAGCATGATTCGGACTACCGCATTGATGGCCTTCGCCACCTCCCCACAGGCATCATCACACTCGATACTTCAGCACGCGGTTCGAGGCTGTGGCAAGCCCTCCGATGGTGATTTCTGCTCGCTGTACCGGTTTGCAGTTGCTGACCATTAGCACCTCCGTTTAGTGGTGGGATATTTGCAGCTTCGGCCCCTGCATCCACTTTTTCCATTGTTTCACCAGTCGATGTCATCTGCACAGCCAACGATCACTACGCCTTCGGGTGTGAAGCTTCAGCATCAGCACCCCGTTGTACATCTCGTTCCAAAGTGCTGGGCCAAGGATGGAAGCTTGCGGAACTCGCGCCGTAATGTTCACAGATTTCCAATTTCACCGTAGACTTCCCTTTCCGGAAACAGAAAAATTCTTCCTCGATAGCCCGTGCTCGCTCTCAGTAAATTTCATCAACCTGTTGAGGATGAAGCTCTCCGAAGTTTTCCAAGCGTATCCAATAGGCAATTTGGCTTATACGATGCTTAATCCCCCGGAGGCTTTCCTGGATTCGGTAACAACACTAATTTCTTTATTTTCCACCTGTCCGAGAAATAGCCTTGCTCTAGACATTTCTGTAGCAAATTCCTGAACATTTCTGGAAATGCCTGAATCGCCACTTTCAGAGCCACGTTAGGGATTCCATCCGGTCCGGGTGCCTTCCTCACCTTAAGCCCTTTCGCCACTGCCACGAGCTCCTCGTTCGAGACTTGCATGTTCTTAATAATACTTCTCTCTTCCTCGCCGTGGTGTACGGGGCCACGTCGTTGGATAATGCGTCGGGAAGAGTCCATCTACGTACTTACCTTACTAATCAGACCAAGGCCGGTGTGGTCTCTGCTGTACACAGAAGTTGTCTCCATTGTAATCGATCCATGGCTGTACCTCACTGTCTGCTGAGGGTCCGCAGGTCACCTACTACTTTATCGATCCACCTTGCTCGTTGCGCGCCTCTTCTTCTTGTACCCGTCGGTTCATTTTCGAGAACCATTTATCGGGGCTGTCGTCCGATATTCTTACGACATAACAAGCCATCATAGTTGACCGATTATAGCTATGTGTACGGTGGGGGGTTCTCCCAGCAACTGATGCAATTCGTGGTTCATTCACCTCCTCCACGTTCCGTCATCCATCTGCACTCCACCGTTGATCGTACGCAGCGTCAGTTTTTCCGGAAATCCATATTCGAATCCCTGTATATTTGAATCCATATATTTAGAAGGTGAAACAAGATTTTTACAGATTGACTTTTCGATCATCTTGAACCTGGGTGTTGATGTGTCGCACCCTCAGAGCATATTTGCTGTGAAAAGCATCATCAGTATCATAAAATGAACAAATTTCTCAGCTTTTCTCATACAATGATTTGCACCGGAAATCGAACCTAATTACCATCAGCATGGTCTTGATTTCCCTCTTTTGACTGATATCTGAAGTTCAATAAACTAACTTTAAAAATATATTCAACCGTATTTTGAATATAAGAGGTCGATGTATGAATAACACCAACCCCTCATCTTCCTATATTTAAGTTCCGTTTTCTATTCTCAATTGACCGGCAGAATCACTCCTAGCAACGACTGCTCGTTGCGCATTTCAAACTTCAAAGAACCCTTTCAAACAACTTCAGGCGCTATCGATCTGCATTCTTTGTCATTCACTCGTCGCCAAGCTTCAATTCTTACAGACATTTAACGAAAATGATCAAAAACTAAATCAAGCAGAAAACTACCCTCGATGATGCGCAACATAACATGAGCATCCAAAGTGTCAAAGTGCTCCTCTTCCCACATTCATAGTTCTACTCTTACCATTGCTTTCGAGTTTGTCTTCCATGAAATAAATCGCCACCCATTCAGGCACAACAGCAACCAAGGGTCGTCCTTTTCCCGTTTACCTACTTACAATCGCTTGCGAAGCGACATTTTACTTCTGTTGAATAAAATTTCCTATCTCCAGGGCAGACATGAATTGCATTTCCTTCTTGTTGACAAGTTAATATATGTATATTTTTTTTTAGCGCCGAAGAAAAGAGGTGAGTTATTTTTGTAAAGTGCACAATGACTTTCAAGATGTTTGAGATTTGTTTGTATCGATTCGTCAAGTCGACTCCAAAGGGGTTGGAAAATATAGGGCGGCTCCCCACTTTTCGCGGAGAGGTTTAGAATAAATAATGCAAAATATTTTAATATATTTAAAAAGGAAAAGGAGTCGGTTGTTTATCCTTTGTCTCAGTAATTCCTTGAGGCCATTACAAAATTACTGTTTTAAATCAAAAAGATCAACGAAAATCTGTATGCTAAGTGGCCCAAGTAATATCGCCAAAAACAACCAGCTTTATCAAGTTTTATTGAAGTCTTATGAAAGCCACTAGAAATCAATTTGGTTTTATTATGGCACCAAGAGATGCCAATAGGTTTCATATTTTAGTCACGGTTATGATAACCTACACAGCTTGTTTCAAACGATCTTAAAACCGTGTTTTCTCAAATTTCTTTTACTCCTATAAAAGGTTTTATTTCGCCTTTATGAACTCGTAAAATGCTGTCTTTTTAAATGTTGGGTATATTTATCACTGCGACCATTTCTTAGATATATTGTGATACATTCCCCGTTTTGATATTTCTATATCAGTATGCCGTATCACTATTATGTGAAGCGACCGAAAATGCTGTTTTGAAATGCCGTCAGTTAAAAGAGAATTTTAAAACCATTTTGCTCCCTACATTAAACGGCCAAATAGTTTTATAGCAGTCATTGCGAAGATAATTTGGCAAAGATAATTTCATTATATGGGTTTTATGACTTCTTTTCGCGAAGTCAGCGAAGTCAATATTACATTAAATGCGATTCCAGAAGCTGAAAAACTGTTTATAAGTTCGTTTGTAGCGCAAATAGTAAGAATTGATGCGATTGTCTTAAGAACTTTTGTATATTTTTAGCCATAATAAGGTCATGATACCCAAAAGATCAATGAAGTGGTCAAGTGGTACTGCCTGATACTGAAAAAAAACCGGTAAGTTTAACATCTATTATAAACATAAAGGTGCAATGGATCATAGCAGACATTGGCAACGGAGTTCCCAATGAGATCATTTGAACGAAATGAGAATATTGAAACTAATACATTTATTCATGTGTTTTTTGAGTATCACTTTTTGTGGACTAATAAAATAACAGTTTGTTACGTTTATCCGATTTAAAACCTGTAGATTTGACCCCCTCCCCGGGACTACCTTTCGGATTTACTTCGAGGAGGGGCTGTTGGGCTTTGAGCACCCGCTGTGTCTAACTACTTAGGACTTTACTAGTTAGTAAGTACCTTCTGACCTGCCGCTGGTCATTGCGCCATATACCTTGGGGTTTTGGGACAATCTGGAAGGCCGCTACAATTACGGTGTTCCAAACGATCCAGTCTTGAAACATCATCTGGACAATAATATCCGGAGTTGTCTTTCAACCGCTAACGGCCATTATGCCGTTTCTCGCGCCGTAGATGTGAGGACATACGAACAACCAATTTTCTGCGGGTTCCTCAGCGTTCGTGTCTGAACTTTCGCAGGTACTGTCTAAAGCAACCATAGCCTGACAGAATCTGCGTCAAATGGAAGCTAACTTCACCGTGTCGTGAATCGACCTATCTGGGTTACCGACCCTATGAGGTGTTGTTCC
Organism: Aedes japonicus; assembly: GCA_034211315.2. Classification (NCBI taxonomy): domain Eukaryota; kingdom Metazoa; phylum Arthropoda; class Insecta; order Diptera; family Culicidae; genus Aedes; species Aedes japonicus. The sequence continues at coordinate 91,409 of JASCZW010001588.1, read as the reverse complement.
ACCATTCGCGAAGCCATGTGACCATAGTTTCAACTCTAGTGTTCTTCCTCTTGCGTCACGTTGATGGTACTCTTTTATGATGATGATGGCATCATCCTCGCTATGACGCATACTGCATCGCGTAAAACTGTGCGGTACGCATTAGCCACCTTAAGGCATACCAGCCTGTTTATACTATCCAGCTTACCTGGGTAGCTTTTAGTACTTAACGTGGTGACCTACGCCGGTCCATTATAGGTTCTTCCGTTTGATCCTTTGCACCGCCGATCTATTTGACATCATGCGGGAGAATGCCGATATAGCCGTGGATGCCTTCTTGCTGGTCTAATTGACGTGGCTGATAAATGACAACTTGTAGTCGATCATGACCCTTGAGTAATACAGGGACAACTTTGAGGTGATAGTGAAACTCCCACACATCTCGTCACCTGTTGCTCTGATTTTCTGTTATTGACAATTGCGTCTGCTTTGGGCTGATGGGCTGGCTAAAGTTTCCTGGAGCGCTTTCATCTCACTACAAGGTAGAGTTATGGATCCATAGACCTCAAGGGTGAACATACATGTCAGGAAGCGGAAGTCACGTCCACTGGTTTTGGAGCTGCAGGCAATAACGCAGTGGCAGTGGCTGAATAAGATGGTCAATACGATTTTCCCGGCGAATCGTGACGTGGCGGTGGTGATGGACGACGAGACCTATCTCACCCTGGATGGCATCGACTGGCAGGGTTTTTTTGTATTTTACTTTCCCCATGAAGGAAGTGAGCTCCGAGGTGAAGTTCATTTCACACACCAAGTTTCCCAAGAAGGTGCTGCTGTGGCTGACAATCAGCGAGAAGGAGTTGTCAAAGCCGCTCTTCTTTCGCTCCTGACTGGCCGTGAACGGGAAAACTTATAGTACGAAATACCTGCCAGAAGTTGCATCGTTCATCAAGAAGTACCATAAGGGCAAAGACGTGGTGTGCTGGCTGGATCTGGCGTTGGCCCAATACTCGAAGTGATCGTTGGAGGGGATGGAGCGGCTGAATGTTGATGTGATACCCAAGTCGGCGAACCCGACCAACGTCCCCCACCTGCGTCCCTTTGAGAATTTCTAGGCCAACCTGAAGCGTAAGATCTACTCCAACAATGTGGTCGCGAAAACTGAGGAGAAATTGATAAACAAAACGAAGAACTCCAAAACATGCCCACACGCACACGCCATGGCGAATATTCCGGTTAACTGCCAGAAGGACGCTCGCAAGGGCGTAGATTTTTTGCAAGTAAGCCTAAATAATTACCTTCCATGAGATGTTTATCGAAAGCAATTATCTGTCTTAGCTTTTTTTTTATCACCATCTGAAAAAAAAGTCCATTGTTTTTAATGCAAACGTTAGAACCGTGCGGAACTCCTGATGTGATTTAGACACATTCCTGACCCACTTCTGTGATGTCACCAAGTGCAAGATTCTGGAAGTAGTTCCTCAGAATCCTGTACAGGTACCCAGGATCCGAAGGTGTTGGAGTGAATAGGCAATAGCCTCCCAACTGGCGCTTCTGAACACGTTTCTGACCTCAAGGAAGACCACTGCACAGTAGCGGACTCCCCGACTCTTACGCTGTCTTGGTGACAGATAGACTGGCGTCCACCGTTGACTTGTCTTTCCGGAAGCCAAACTGGTTATTTGACAGGCCACCTGTACCCTTCGTGTAATTCGACAGCTTATTGTGGATTACCCTTTTAAGCACCTTGATGGGCAGGGTCGGGATACCATCAGGTCCTGGCGGATTGTTCAAATTGAGGGACTTTTCTATCACAACGGGGGGTCCTCTGCGGTGCTGTTGTCTTTGCCCACGTGATTGTGGATATTCAGCGTGTTTGCTGACCATGTTTCCACCGCGATGACAGCGTTATGGTCTGGGATAATGGAACGCTGGTCATGGAACAAGTCTACAGCGGTGCGACTCGAGTAACTCCGGCGACTGCGGTACGAGCCGCTGAACCCTTGGTTTTGGCCATTACCACCCTGTAGGCGTCACCCCTTGAATCCGTATTGGCTTTCAAACACAAACCCCTCAAAGCAGGCTCGTTTGCAGGCCTTCATCTTTCCCTTTAGCTCTGTGACTCTGTAGTTATTTCTATTGATTGTATTTGTGCTGTAGGTTAAGGACTTTATCGAAAATAAGTTATCCATATATTTTTCTCACAAAACCATATAAAAAATGTTGTTTTATTCGAACAAATGGATAATTCTTTGTAGTACGATATTGAACTTGAATATTGTGACCTTGGATGAAATGTTTAATTATTCTTTCACGAATTTGCAAATTTTTGATCGAACACATTTCATCAAGTTCCGGACAAGTGTTTCATCACTTTTGTTGGACGCCCAAAGCCTAAATTTTTTCGAACTCCTGCATATTCTCGGCTGCTTTAACAATCTTTTTGAAGACCCTCATCGCAATCGCCCAATAGCGTTTGATGGGCCAAAGGTGAGGGCAATTTGGTGGATTGATGTCTTTCTCAACATAATTTTTCCTTTTCCGTGAGCCAATTGAATGTTGTGTTGCTGTAGTGTGCAGACGCTAAATCCGGCCAGTGGAGCTGTACTATATCTCTGATATAAAGGCAGCAACCTCTTCTGCAGATACTCAGATCGATAAATTTCCACATTGATTGTTTTGGTAGTGTAAAAAAATTTTAGACTTCATACCGCAAGATCCTATTCCTTGCCATACCAGCACTTGCATCGCTTACATCCTCCCCTACGACGGCAGTGTAATATTGTGGACCCCTCCAGGTCCTCTTGAGATCCAGGTCCTTGAGTCCTCTTTGACATAGGTCTGGTCGTCCATCAAAGGACATGCATCCGGTTGCAGCAAAACTCTCGAATACAAATTCCGGGCCCTGGTAGCTGCGCGTTGCTTCTGTTGTGCACTTGATTTGGCGATTTTATGCTTCTTGTCAGTCTTCAGGTTGTTCCGTTCCTTGATACGTTGACTCATTCCAACGCTGGTTCTTGTTTTATTGGCCAAATCACGTATGGATATTGATTTGTTCTTCTGAATTAGAGCTTACCACTTTCTGATCCAGCTTACGGTTGGAAGGGTCCGGGTTCTCTGTTTTTTCCTGGCAGTTCATCCAAAGAATATTGTTCCTCAAACTTGGTTATGATACACCGAAAAAAATAATTAATTTAACAAGCGCGTAAAATTTCCCCTCGTTTAATTCCAAGCCAAATGAGGCGTAAACAACGCAATTGGTTGTAGTCCTTGATGCGCCATACAACAATGTTTGCAATCTTTCATACAACCGGCTTGATTCAGGCGTTATCTTGCTTAAATTTACATAAAATATTCCATTATTTTCTGCCAAATCTAGCATTCCCTTTCTGTGCATGAGATAACGCAGAAAATTCAATGTTTCTTTTTATCTGTTTAGGCAAGTACCATCGTTTGATGGTTTATCTGGAAAAAATTCTATTACCACTGTTAAACTCAGTATAAATGACCCATGTAATCTGGAGGAAATACTTCTGCTAAATAAATGGCATGTTTATCACGATTATTTCCACAATTCACAATTAAATTAATTTTAAATAGGCTCAGTCGGGTTAGCATTGTTTACATTATTTTTTCTTCCAATAGAAGGAAGCAATGCGTAGGGCCAGTTATTGCGCACAGCATGCTATGATGAACACATTAAAACCATCACAAACGCATGCGTCGAACGCAAATGAACGTGGATAGCTTATTTTCGATACATTCCTTTATAAAAGTTTCGTTTTTGTTTAATGTGATTGGATTGGATTTAACTTCTTTCACACTGATAAAGCAATAAATATTGGTGTAAAGGAAATAAACTGCCTACACACAATAAGTTGTTGTTCCACAACTGTCATTTTCCAAATAAACCTCTTTGTGCGTTATAAACGCGGTTTTAAATTACATTATATTGGTTGTAACGGTTCAGCTAAATGGCCAGAATTCATTGAGTCGGAACAAGCAGTGATTCTTCAACTCTACAATATTTCATATTACTTCTCGAAAGTAAATTAACAAGATGTTTTTAATATACTGGAAGATTCCATATGCTCAGAATCTATTTTATTTCACGATGGCACTGCAAAGGACAATTTACCACATATGAATACTCAATAACATGTTGACACACCGAAGCATTCAAAACCCTCTTTGCTGCGGTAGCGAACAAATACACTGTATAGAGCAGGATCGATGATAACAAGTAGATACCTCTATCTGCCATCGTTCAAATCACCTACCGCGCTCGTCATCTGAATGAATATTATTCCATAATAATCCTCTTATGCTTGTTGCCACGTTTTAAAAGCACTGTGGGAAATTGCGGGCTGTATAGCTATAGTGATAAATAATTTTCTACAGTATTGGATAGTAATTTTCTTCCATCCTTAGTCAATCGGATCATTAGAATTGATGAACGTAAATAAAGATTGACTGCGTTTTAACACTTACCGTAATTTACCACTCAGCCCAAGACCGGGGTGGCCTGTATATGGAAGTTGTTTTCATTATAAAGGGTGTTCCGATCAAAGCAGTAATGTGTGTGAGTCGATCAAAGTTATTATTAATAAGTCAAATTCTTTTTCTTTTTCAAGTTCACATAATACAGAATACAGGAGAAATATTCAGCTAAGCTTCCTTTTTACCGAATGCGAATTGCCGGGTCTTTCGTTTAACACCTGCCATAAGATTTTGTACAGTCTCCTTGTTCACTTTATACGCCGCAGAACGCCAGTTTGCCTTGAACTGTTTCTCGCTCACAACAACTTTTTGAGTCTTCTTAAGGTTCCGCTTGACGATGGCCCAATATTGTTCGATTGGGCGGAGCTCTGGCGTGTTGGGAAGGTTCTTGTCCTTGGGCACCAACTCACCGTTGTTGGCAGCAAAACCACTCCATGGCATTTTTTTCGCAATGGCAAGCTACCAAATCTGGCCAAAATAGAACGAAACAATTGTGTCGCTTCAGGAAAGGCAGTAGACGTTTTTGTAGACACTCGCTCAGATAAATTTCCTGGCTAGCAATTTCGGTCGCAATGTAAACGTTGCTCTTCAAGCCACAGGTACAGATGGCCTGCCACACGCGATATTTCTTCGCGAACTTTGACAGTTTAATGTGCTTGAAAATATCTGCCACCTTTTTTCGACCAGTTGCCGTATAAAATTCCTTTCCAGGAAGCTGTTTGAAGTCTTAACGTACGTTTCATCGTCCTGTACCACGCAATCAAACTTCGTCAGCATCGTCGAGTACAACTTTCGCGATCGTGCCTTGACCGACGTGTTTTGTGTATCGTCGCGGGTTGGAGTCACCACTTTCTTGTAAGTCGACAGTCCAGCTCGTTTATGAGCTCTATCCACGGTTGAAGGTGCCACTCCCAGCTTCTTTGTGACATCTCGGACGGAGAGGTTGGGGTTCCGCTAGAAACAGCAGCCAACTCTTTTTGTCATTGCAGTGGCCTCCGGCTTTTGATTTCCATCTGATCCAGCTTTCCTTGCTGTCGACAAACGTTCACCGAACACTTTTAATACGTGGGTAACAGTTGACTTAGCCACGTTCGACAATTTTGCCAACTTGGCGTAAGAGTAGTTTGTATGTTCGCCATGCACGTGCAAAATTTTGATGCGTTGCTTCTCTTGCTTCGACGACATTTTGATAATTGAAGTGCGAATCTCAAAATCAAAATAGAGGCATGATGCTACACGCACACATCTTCAAAATAAGGGGTGCGCAAAATTTTTAATGCACGATGAAAGGAAATGCGTCAAGTTTACGTCAGCCAAATTTTAATCGAAACACTTTTTAATCCTCTCCGAACTTCTGGATCGCTATACACACCGCTTTCTCACCGACGTTTTCCAGCTTCGGCAACTTTGTTTGTGATAATCCTGGAATAGTGCTCGCCTTGAGCACGAAATCTTTCCAATCTTTTGAAATGCGCGTGAAGCTTTGCTGTGAGCTGTGTTCGGTTTGTCGTTTGGGTGTTAACAATGAGATGAAGTGCACAGACTTCCAGAGTAAAAATGTATGTTAAAATAGCAGCGTAAGAAAAGTGTGCCCTCATTTTCTTGGATAGTCTTTAGCACGTTACTTTTGCATTTCTTTTCAGTTTCGTATCAACCAATGTACACATATTGCTTCCGCTCAAGAGCTTTGTCACAAAGGATCCTCCAATGATTTGGTTCTGGTTTGTAGAGATTACAACCAACCCTGACTATCTTGGACGAGAGGAGATGATGGGCTTCGCTCTGACAATTCTTCTCCACTGCCTACCGCAGCTGCTAACTTGGTCGATGGTTTCGACTTTCTAAACATGTCTCAAGCTAATCAAAATCACAATACTCTATCTGGATAGAGTGTTTGACCTGGTGTAGTTTCCTTCTGCGAATGTTATCAACGTATCAACAGCTGTTGTTTCTTTGCTGACCGTTGATCCTAAACATCCTCCATTCGATATTTCCGTGCCTATTCCTCGCATGCAAGCTACTGTTCCTACACGATGTGAAGCAAGACCTTTGAACTACCGCCGACTTTATTTTGATTCACTAAATGAATTTCAGTCCAATATGGACTGAACAGAACTGCTCAAAATACAGGATGTTGTCGATATGACAGAGCGCTTCTTTGACATCCTGTAAAGATGGCTCCATTAAAATCTCCCTAGGACTCGGTCACCTGTTAAGCCACTTAGGACTGCGTAGATTGAAACGTGAGCGAAATGCTAAACAGAGGTTACTTTGAAAGGAACTTTCCTTCACTAATCAACAGGCTTTCAAAATTGCAAGTGACGCATACCGCCTAGTGAATGCTAGTCTATATAAACCACATGGTTTGCGTGTACAATTTGGCTTGCGAAGAGATCCAAAAAGTTTCTAAAATTTTTTGAGTTCTTTGAGGAAATGCACTTCTATCCCGTCAAATGTATTTCTAGACGATTCAGAATGATCTGAACTGTTGAAGAATTATGCGAACTGTTTACCGAGCATTTCACCTATGTCCGCTGGCCTCACATCTCAACAAAATGGCAATGGCTATTTCTAATTTACCTGCTGATGTTTTTGACCTGGACACATTTTTTATCGATGGTACACCGGCTGTTATTTTTTAACGCTATGCTGCTTCCTTAGTGACTCCTCTTGGCCGCTACTTCAAAAAATCGTTTGAGCAGCAGAAGTTCCCCGCTGTGTGTAAACAATCTCTTAGGTTCCTCGTGTTCTAGAAAGGAGATAAAAGAAATGTGAAGAATTACAGAGGAATTACCAGTCTATCTGCGGAATCGAAGCTATTCGAAGTAGTCGTTATTAATATCATTCTTGGCCGTACCAAACAATACATTTAAGACAATCATCATGGATTTATCCAGTCCGCTCCGTAACAATGAACCTTCTGGACTGCACTAATACCTGTATTACGCAGATTGAAGCTAAAATTCAAGTGGATGCCGTATACACTTGAAGGCCGCTTTTGAAGCCATTGGTCACAGAATACTTCTGTGCAAACTCTCCCGTCTAGGTGCATCAAAGCGACTTGTGGTATGGCTTGGTTCAACTTACAGCTTGGTTCAACTGTTTCCAGTATGTTTAATAATAACTCAGGCGTCCCACAACGTAGTAACCTGGTGCCCTTGCTATTTGCGTTGTTCTTTAACAATGCTGCCTTGGTGGTTGGATTGAACTAAGTACTCATATAGGCAGACGATTTGAAAATCTACCTGGTGGTGTTATCTATTGAGGATTGCTACCGGCTTCAGGATCTTCTAGACGTGTTTACCCTGGTGTAAGACGAATAAACTCGTGATAAGCAATACTAAATGTGTTGCTATCACGTTCCACCGACCAATGCGTCCCAATACTTGTAATTATCAAATCGATGGGAATGTCCTTGAGCGCGTTGATCATTTAAGTGATTTGGGTGTGACACTGGACGAAAAATTGACATCGACAATCAGCACATCATCGCCATCATCACACTGCCTCAAAGCAGTCTACTGTGCACTTGTACGACCGGTGACCTTAGAATTGAGCGTGTTCAACGTAGATTCATACGCATTGCACTCAAAAGCCTACCCAAGCGTAATCCTCAAGATCTCTGTTATACCTATGCTTTATTTACCGTGCACCAAACACACTACACCTGCTTTATAATATACCTTACTACATACACCTTACTACAAACACTTTGATACACACTCTTGACAGTTAAGATTGGCCGCCCCGTGTGCGAACATGTGCTCACTAGTATTCTTATAATTAATAAAATAAAGTGATTAAAATTAAGTGTAGCTGTTGTGTTAATTTACTCGGCCAGTCACAACAGTTCTGGCGACGAGGATGATGCAAGATCCGAACGTCGTTGCTGCTGCCGAAGGTGGAATTTCCGGCGCGAATGTTGCTGCAGGAGGAGGCGCAATGGCTGCTGCTGCTGGTGCTGGCGCTCCGCCACCAAACTTCGTCATTGATCCCTTCGACAGGAAGAAGTTGAAGTGGATGCGGTGGGTGGAGCGATTGGAGAACGCTTTTGCAATTTACGGCATTGCCGACCAAGCAATGCAGAAAAGTCTGCTGCTGCATCACATGGGGTGCGAAACTTACGACGTCGTCTGCGACAAGATTGCACCAGCTACGCCTCGAAATAAAACGTATGCCGAGATCGTGAATATTCTCGAAGGATTTTTCAACCCCCAGCCGCTGGAAATTAGCGAAAACTTTCGATTCAAATGCCGTCGCCAAGGCGATAAGGATGCTGCTTCTCCTGAAGAGACGGTTGACGAGTATTTAGTGGCATTGCGGCGAATAGCCGTAACGTGCAATTTTGGTGCATATCTCGATACGGCCCTGCGGAACCAGTTGGTTTTCGGTATCAAACGAAACGATATCCGGAGCCGGCTATTAGAAAGGCGACAGCTGACCCTTCAAGATGCCCGGGACATAGCTGTAAGCATGGAGCTTTCCAGGAAAGGAGGTGCGGAAATTGAAGGGAATCTGGCCAAGCAAGAGGTAAATGCCGTGCATCGATTGACCGGACAAAAAGGTAAACAAGACATGCAAAGCAAAATATACGCTGGGGAAACGTCTTTCATTAAAGGGGGGCGAAGTGTGAGCGATTCTTCTTGTTTTCGCTGCGGGGAAAAGTCGCACTTTGCAAATACATGTCGACACAAAGACACTGTGTGTTCGTTTTGCAGATTGAAGGGACATCTCGCAAAAGTGTGCATGAAAAAGTCGACCGCTGGGAAGTCGAGTGAACGCGGTTCCGGGACAAAAAGGAATGCAGTGCAAACGAACTACTTACATCAGTCCGGTGACGCGAACGATCACGAAAGTGCACCAGTGCGGGAGGTGTGTAACGTAGATGCAAGATCCGGTAGTGCTCGTTTTCTGTTGGACGTACAAGTGAACGGAAAAAACATTCGGTTCGAAGTGGACACTGGATCACCGGTCAGTATCGTGAGCGCGAAGTACAGAGACAAATATTTTTCCGGACTGCAAATGCGTGAATGTAGCACCAATCTTGTAAGCTACTGCGGAACCAGTATCGAAGTACTGGGTATTATCGACACGCGGGTCGAATACGGTGGTGAAAAAGTTACGTTGCCATTGTACGTTGTGAACTCCGAAAAACATCCACTTCTCGGGCGCGAATGGTTAAACGCGATCCCGGTCGACCATCGCGGCGCGGTGAATGCGATTACGAATGCTGCTTCTTCTCGTGCTGCTGCTCTCAAACTGATACTGGGAAAATTTCCGAAAGTATTCGACAATTCCATCGGGAAGATCTGTAGTGTTCAGGCCAGCCTACCGTTGAAGAAGAATACCAGGCCGGTGTTTCTGAAGGCGAGAAAGATTCCGTTTAATCTGCAGAAAACGGTAGAAGATGAGTTGGACAAGCTTGTAGCAGAAGGTGTGCTGACGAAAGTGAACCAGAGCAACTGGGCTACGCCGATCGTTCCAGTGAAGAAGTCCCAAGGCCGTGTGAGAATTTGCGGGGACTATAAACAAACGGTCAATCCAAATCTGCTCGTGGACCGCCATCCACTACCTACGGTGGATGAACTTTTCGCATCGTTATCCGGTGGAGATAAATTTTCGAAAATTGATCTCGTACAAGCATATTTGCAGCTAGAAGTGGCCCAAGAAGACAGGGAAATACTTACTTTGAGTACGCACCGTGGCTTGTATCGTCCAAACCGACTCATGTACGGCGTCGCGTCGGCACCAGCAATTTGGCAGCGTCAGATAGAAGTGATTCTACAGGGAATCGAGGGAGTCAGAGTTTTTCTCGACGATATAAAGGTAACGGGACCCAACGATGAACTGCATCTTCAGCGATTAGAAGAGGTTCTCCGGAGGCTAGACCAATGTGGTATTCGGGTAAATAAAGAGAAGTGCGTGTTCTTTGCGGAGCAGATCGACTACTGCGGATATGTCATCAACAAGGAGGGTATCCAAAAGATGCAGGAGAAGGTTACAGCAATTCAGGATATGCGTCAGCCCAAGAACAAGGATGAAGTCCGATCGTTCGTTGGCCTGATAAACTACTACGGAAGATTCTTTGAGAATCTCAGTACGGTTGTTTATCCTTTGAATAACCTTCTGAAAAATGATGTGCCGTTCAAGTGGACGAGGCAGTGCGAAGTGTCATTCAGAACCGTGAAGGAACAAATGCAGTCAAACAGTTGTCTTGTTCACTATTCGCCGGAACTACCGTTGCTGCTTGCGACAGATGCGTCACCCTATGGTGTTGGAGCGGTGTTAAGTCACCTAATGCCGGACGGAATGGAGCGTCCGATACAGTTTGCTTCCCAAACGCTCAACCGAGTTCAACAAAAGTACATGCAAGTGGACAAGGAAGCATATGCTATAATTTTCGGCGTAAAGAAGTTTTTCCAGTTCTTGTACGGCCGGAAATTCACGCTTATCACTGACAACCAAGCAATATCCAAAATCTTTGGAGAACACAAGGGGCTGCCGGTGATGTCCGCCATTCGTATGCAACATTATGCAACATACCTGCAGTCGTTCGACTATGAAATCCGTTTCAGGAAGTCATCCGACCATGCTAACGCGGATGCCATGTCTCGAATCCCCCTGACTGAAGCGGATCCGGACAATTTGATGGAGGAAGCTGACGTCATCGAATTGAACCAGATTGAAACATTGCCATTGATTGCTGCAGAACTTGCCCAGGCCACCGCTGAAGATAAGTCGGTGCGGAATCTCATCCAAGGAATCAAATACGGACAATCAGTGGAGGCTAAGGAACGTTTTGGAGTGGACCAAACCGAATTCTCGCTCCAGAAAAGTTGCTTGCTGCGCGGTATACGGGTCTATGTTCCGCCTGTATTAAGACGAAAAGTGCTGGATGAATTACATTCTACCCATTTCGGTATTACGCGTACAAAGTCCTTAGCCAGAGCCTACTGCTGGTGGGTAGGAATGGATCACGATATTGAGGAGATGGTTTCCAACTGTGCCGAGTGCCAATCGGTCAGACCTGATCCTGTGAAAACCAGAATGCATTGTTGGGAGACGCCAACGTCGCCGTTCCAGAGAGTCCATGTAGATTTTGCCGGACCTTATCAAGATACCTACTTCTTCATCCTGGTTGATGCGTACAGCAAGTGGCCGGAAATAAAAGTGTGCAAATCAACTACTGCGGAGAGTACAGTGAAAATGTGTCGAGAAATATTTGCTACATTCGGAATTCCATCGGTACTAGTTAGCGATCATGGAGTACAATTTACGTCGGAGACGTTTCAACACTTTTTGCGGATGAACGGCGTGGTGCACAAAATGGGAGCTCCGTATCATCCATCGACGAATGGGCAAGCTGAACGCTACGTGCAGACTTTTAAACAAAAACTAAAAGCTCTGAAGTGTCCGAAATCCGATTTCAACATGGAGATATCAAACATTCTGCTGACTTACCGGAAGATGCTGCATCCTTCCACGGGTAAATCACCGTCTATGCTAATGTTTGGCCGTCAAATCCGGTCGAGAATCGATCTCATGCTGCCGACGAACGAACCGAAGTCTACGAATGATATTGCAGTACGATTGTTCAAGGACGGAGATCGCGTTAGAGTACGAGACTTTCTTTCGCGAGACAAGTGGAAGTTCGGGAAGATCGTCGAGAAAGCTGGTAAACTACGGTACCTGGTTCGCCTGGATGACGGAAGAGTTTGGGAACGCCACATCGACCACATCACTGGAGTAGGTGCGCATTTGCGTGAAGAATTGATGAACACTCCTAGGGAGGAGGTGAATACTGAACGTATGATCACTACGGTTCCTGTTTCTGCTTCGGTGGCAACTGCTATCGAGCCTGCTGCTGAAGTGACTATCGGTGCGAGTCCGATAGCGTGCGCTCAACCTGCTGCATCATCAACGGAGCTTATTGTCGAGCCGCCTTTGAATTCTTCGGCGATCAGGACGCCACAATCAACGAATAGGTTGCCTCCACAGCCTCTGAGATGTTCAAACCGAGTGATTAAACCTCCTCAAAGACTAAATTTGTAATTGTAATGTCCATTTTCTCAAAAACAGGGAGAGTTGTTATACCTATGCTTTATTTACCGTGCACCAAACACACTACACCTGCTTTATAATATACCTTACTACATACACCTTACTACAAACACTTTGATACACACTCTTGACAGTTAAGATTGGCCGCCCCGTGTGCGAACATGTGCTCACTAGTATTCTTATAATTAATAAAATAAAGTGATTAAAATTAAGTGTAGCTGTTGTGTTAATTTACTCGGCCAGTCACAACAATCTCCTTCCCGAATGATGCTGGCTTCTAGGGCTCAACACGCTGCAACGTCACCGAAATATTCAACAAGCTACCCTTATCGCAAAGATAAAGGGCGATACGGTCAAAATTTGGTCAATATCAACTTGACGTATTTCTTTCAATTTTGCATTTAAAAAACCTGAACACCCCTCATTTTGAAGGTGTGTGTGTGTAGAATGTTGCTCCTATTTTGATTTTGGAATTCACTCTTCAGTTGTCAAAATGCCGTCCAAGCAAGAAGAGCAGCGTATCAAAATTTTGCTCGCGCATCGCGAAAATCCGAGCTACTCGCACGCAAAGTTGGCAAAATCGCTAAAAGTTGCCAAATCAACCGTTACAAATGTAATTAAAGAGTTTGGGGAACGTTTGTCGACAGCCAGGAAGTCTGGATCGGGGGGAAATCGAAAACCGGAAGCCGCTGAGACGACAAAGAGAGCTGCCGGTAGTTTCAAGCGAAACCCTAACCTATCTCTCCGAGATGCCGCAAATAAGCTGGGTGTATCGTCTACAACCGTGCATCGAGCCAAAAAACGAGCCGGACTATCGACTTACAAGAAGGTAGTGACTCCAAATCGCGATGATAAACAAAATACGACGGCCAAAGCGCGATCCCGGAGGCTGTACACGACGATGCTGACGAAGTTTGACTGCGTGGTAATGGACGACGAAACCTACGTCAAAGCCGACTACAAGCAGCTTCCGGGACAGGAGTTTTATACGGCAAAAGGAAGGGGAAAGGTAGCAGATATTTTCAAGCACACGAAACTGTCAAAGTTCGCAGATCGAAGTAGGCATTAGCAATGGGTGGACGTGTTTTATGTTTTCGCTGTCATTATTTTTCGTTAATTTTTGGAAAAAAAAAATAGTGAAATTGATATGCGTTTGAACCTGAATAAAAGTGGCGGTGTGTCGTTGAAAAGAGGACTATGCTTTTAAGGCGTTACACTACCCGGCATTCGAGTTAGAAGACAATCCAGCAGCCAGCAGCCAGTATTTCTTCTCAGCTGAGTATTATATACTGGCAACGTAATCCAACATCCAGCCCAATGTGTCGGTCTCGTCGGAATTAGATGAGTAATAATCGGTATCGAAGGTAGTAAACCGCATTTAAGTTTCATTGCGAGTAAGTCTGTAACGGCGCTAGAAAACTGAAAAAGAGCAGATCTACGCAAGAACTCGTATAACGTATGTGTATGATCAGATCGTGAAAAGACATTGCATCGCTCGTGGCAGGTTGCAACGTTCACACTAGAGCAGCTTTGGATAATAATTGGGTGATATCCTACCGTTACAAGCTATGTATTAACATATTTTTCAAGTATTTTGCATTGGTAAGTAATACTTTCATTCATTCAATTTTAACCAAATTTAATCAAAGGTAAACTCTCACTAAATACGCGTCAATCAAGCATTGCACATACGCTTGATTGAAAGTTTCAGTATGTCACTACTGGAGCGGGGCTTATTGTGTACGAAGATAGCTTCGGAATGCTCGCGTTCTTGAAATGGGCTATTGGAGTCGCGGTAGAGCTGTCACCTTCTAATCCCCGGATTTAAGCTTTTTGCAACTGTAAACAGCAAATATGAAACAGTTGCAGGAAGATTCTATCCATAATACCGCTGCCAGACAGTGGGAATTAGATTGTAAACACACACACACACACACACACACACACACACACACACACACACACACACACACACACACACACACGAAACTGTCAAAGTTCGCAAAGAAATATCTGGTTTGGCAAGCCATCTGTACCTGTGGCTTGAAAAGCAGCATTTTCATAGCTTCCGGGACTGTCAACCAAGAAATTTACGTGAAAGAGTGTTTGAATAAACGTCTGCTGCCTTTCCTGAAGAAACACGGTTGTTCCGTACTGTTTTGGCCGGATTTGGCATCTTGCCATTACGGTAAAAAGGCCATGGAGTGGTACGCCGCCAACAACGTGCAGGTGGTTCCCAAGGACAAGAACCCTCCCAACACGCCAGAGCTCCGCCCAATTGAGAAATACTGGGCTATTGTCAAGCGGAACCTAAAGAAGACCAAAAAACTGCTAAGGACGAGCAGCAGTTCAAGGCAAACTGGCTTTCTGCGGCGAAGAAGGTGGACAAGGTGGCTGTACAAAATCTGATGGCAGGGGTCAAGCGTAAGGCCCGGCAATTCGGATTTGGAAAAGCGGAAGCCTAACTGAATATTTTTCCTGAATTTTATACTAATTGAACTTGAAAAAGAAATTTAATTTGATTTTTTAAATAAACGATTTCACCGATTTACACGCGTTTTCCCTTGACCAAATTTTGACCGTATCACCCTTTAGTGAAGGATGAAATTGACGCACCTGCACTTCTGTCTTGCATTGACTTTCGAGTGAGGAGACAACTTAGATCGTCATCTCTACTACTGACCAGATTCCATCGGACTTCTTACGGTTTCAATCAGCCACTGATATCATGTATTCCTACCTTTTCGTTGGTTGTCGACCTCTTCGGCTTTGGAGAATCTTCTAGACCTTTTAAAAATAGAATAACTGCGTCAAGACTGCTACAATCTAGGCTACAATAGTTTAGGGTATATTCTCTTGAAAATTTGGGTAAAAATAGTTTAGAGTTTTTTGTTGTATTTTTAGCGCTGTCAGTTTTCGAAGATTGGAAACAATGGCGTCTCCCGAAAAGTTTGGGAGATTTTGCTCAAGCACCTGGAAAATCTTCAACTCTCTCATATGGACATCGGAAAATAACTCGGAACCGAGCAGTCAACGGCATTAAACGTTTCTTCGAAACTCTGAGCATCGGACGAAAGGGGAAATTGCGGTCAGAATGGATGTTCTATTAGTGATCAGGATCACAAGCGTGTTGTGATAGCGTTCAAGCGAAATCCCAATGCTTCGGTCAGGGATGTGGTTAAATAGTTGAATCTGTCCAAGTCTTTCGTTCAGACAGTCAAGGAACGGGAGGGACTGCTTACGTTCAAATGCAGAAATCGTGACGAACGGAAAAATATGGTGGGAAAGTCACGGGCCCGGAAACTGTACACCCAGATGCTGATGAAGCCTCCCCAAGTAGCACACTACGATCATAATTAGTTGCAGCAACATGATTATGACTTACAAAGGCACATTCATGTTTTCTCAACTTAATGGCAACATGTGTGCTACTAGGGTCATTATCTCATGATGGATTATGAGACTAACGTCAAGGCGGACTTCCGGCAGCTTCCGGGGCTACTGTTTTTCACCCGCCTAGCACAAGTTTGGTGTTCCGGAGGAAGTAAGGAAGCAGACACTTTCAAAGTTTGCCAAGATATACACGATTTGGCAAGTGATCTGATTATGTGGCAAACGGAGTGCACCGTTTGTGACTATTGGGACTGTAAACTGGGAGATCTACCTCAAGAAGTGTCTACAGAAGCGTCTACTTCTTCTGTTGAACCAACACGAGGGCTCTAAGATCTTCTGGCCGGATCTAGCTTTGTGCTACTTTTCAAATGTTATTTTAGAGTGGTACGAAGCCAACTTTCGTACCCAAGGACATGAACCTTCCCACGCACCGGAACTAAGGCTCATAGAAAAATATTAGGCTATTATGAAGCAAGCACAACGGAAGTATCCCAAGGATGTCAAATCTGAGGAAGACATGAAGAAAAAGTCGGTTTCCGCACAGAAGAAGCTGCAACCAGATGTTGTACAGAACCTAATGAGGGGAGTTTGGCGTAACATACGAGCGTATGCTTATGGTTTTAAAGTTGAATAGAATAAATAGTCTTAAAGCTTACTTATGAGGTAAATTTTATTGTCTGAAAATTTGAAAAGAATCGGTTAACCACCCGAGACGTGGCCAATAAGGTCAATTCGTTGAAGTGGTTCGTCCCTCAGACCATGAAGCGGGCTGCGCTACGTGTTTCTAAGGTCAGGAAGGCGCATAACCGGACTGACAAGCAAAACACGGTGGCCAAATTGCGTGCGCGGAAGCTGTACCGTGAGTGGCTGGTCAAGCCAGGCTGTCTCGTCATGGACGACGAGACATATAAAGGGCGATACGGTCAAAATTTGGTCAATATCAACTTGACGTATTTCTTTCAATTTTGCATTTAAAAAACCTGAACACCCCTCATTTTGAAGGTGTGTGTGTGTAGAATGTTGCTCCTATTTTGATTTTGGAATTCTCTCTTCAGTTGTCAAAATGCCGTCCAAGCAAGAAGAGCAGCGTATCAAAATTTTGCTCGCGCATCGCGAAAATCCGAGCTACTCGCACGCAAAGTTGGCAAAATCGCTAAAAGTTGCCAAATCAACCGTTACAAATGTAATTAAAGTGTTTGGGGAACGTTTGTCGACAGCCAGGAAGTCTGGATCGGGGGAAATCGAAAACCGGAAGCCACTGAGACGACAAAGAGAGTTGCCGGTAGTTTCAAGCGAAACCCTAACCTATCTCTCCGAGATGCCGCAAATAAGCTGGGTGTATCGTCTACAACCGTGCATCAAGCCAAAAAACGAGCCGGACTATCGACTTACAAGAAGGTAGTGACTCCAAATCGCGATGATAAACAAAATACGACGGCCAAAGCGCGATCCCGGAGGCTGTACACGACGATGCTGACGAAGTTTGACTGCGTGGTAATGGACGACGAAACCTACGTCAAAGCCGACTACAAGCAGCTTCCGGGACAGGAGTTTTATACGGCAAAAGGAAGGGGAAAGGTAGCAGATATTTTCAAGCACACGAAACTGTCAAAGTTCGCAAAGAAATATCTGGTTTGGCAAGCCATCTGTACCTGTGGCTTGAAAAGCAGCATTTTCATAGCTTCCGGGACTGTCAACCAAGAAATTTACGTGAAAGAGTGTTTGAATAAACGTCTGCTGCCTTTCCTGAAGAAACACGGTTGTTCCGTACTGTTTTGGCCGGATTTGGCATCTTGCCATTACGGTAAAAAGGCCATGGAGTGGTACGCCGCCAACAACGTGCAGGTGGTTCCCAAGGACAAGAACCCTCCCAACACGCCAGAGCTCCGCCCAATTGAGAAATACTGGGCTATTGTCAAGCGGAACCTAAAGAAGACCAAAAAAACTGCTAAGGACGAGCAGCAGCTCAAGGCAAACTGGCTTTCTGCGGCGAAGAAGGTGGACAAGGTGGCTGTACAAAATCTGATGGCAGGGGTCAAGCGTAAGGCCCGGCAATTCGGATTTGGAAAAGCGGAAGCCTAACTGAATATTTTTCCTGAATTTTATACTAATTGAACTTGAAAAAGAAATTTAATTTGATTTTTTAAATAAACGATTTCACCGATTTACACGCGTTTTCCCTTGACCAAATTTTGACCGTATCACCCTTTATCAAGGCGGACACCAAACAAATCCCCGGCCTCGAGTTGTTTGTCGGTAAGTCCCGTATGGAGGTTCCGGAAAAGTTCCGGAAGAGAAAGATGGACAAATTCGCGAAGAAGTACCTGTTGTGGCAGGTGATCTGCGAGTGCGGACGGTACAGCAAGCCGTTCGTTACACCATAAACGGGCAGATTTATCGAGAGGAATGTTTGCAGAAGTGCTTGCTGCCCTTCCTCCGCTCTCACCGTGGTCCCACGCTGTTCTGGCCGGATCTCGCTTCGTGCCATTACGCCAAGCCTGTAATGGATTGGTACGAAGCGAAGAGCGTGAATGTGGTCCCGAAGAAGGCGAACCCGCCAAATACACCAGAACCGACCGATCGAAAAGTTTTGGGCGATAATGAAGAAGAAGTTGAAGAAAAGTTGAAAAACATTCAAAACCGATGAAGCTTTGAAGAAAAACTGGGAGAAATTGTGTAAGGAAGATGGACAAAGCATCGCCCAAGATCTCATGGAGGAGGAATTCAATAAATAAATTATACCAAAACATAGCTAATATATAGTTATTAAATCCCTGAAAATTTGAGAAGTATCTGATTTAAAATGAATTTTTGGTGATCATTTTTGTGTGTCTCGTTTTTTCCGAGTCCAGTCTTTATATATATTTTTCCATTTCCTCCATCAAGGATGATTCATGACCTTCTCGAAAGAAAAACCTTCTCATAGTGAGAGATGCATGAGCTTCAATGATACTTTTCGGTGCCACTCATCGTGCATTGATGCCTTCATTCTATAGAGAAGGTAGAAGGTACTCATCGCACTCGTTTTCTAGTGTCATCAGACAATATTTGTTTATAATTCGGTCCCCGGTCGCCACGGATGGAAACGTCTTGAACTCGCGTTGAAGAGTCTTGGAAAGGATATATTTTTTTTCGCTGTATAAATGATTGTGATGCTTATGTTTCCCCACCCGGATGGTAATATATTGCGGATGCACTGCTGAATTAGATTGTTTGAAGTGAGTATAAGTGCAGTAATTTTAATGAACAACACGTGCGGAATTTTCCACGCTATTCTTTTTTTAGCGTACTGCTCAAGGATCGTGCTGGCGTTGATAGAGGCAATCGAAAAAATCAGCTCGGAAAGGACCTTCACCTTTCTAACAACCGATCGGCTTAACCTTTCAGTTGATGGATGACTGAAAGTGGGTGAAAAAGTAACGATGAAAAAGCTGAGCCCCATTGTGCCGATTTATGTCACTTGTGGTATGAATAGACACTCTGGCATTGACTTGCCATGTAAGGCAACTGTGAACCCGTATGAAATAAGCGTCATTTGGAATGGTGTAAGCCTTCGGGCTCAGCTGTACGGGAATGTTGAGCCGCTGTTTTGTATGATGAAAGTGAATGCAAAAATGCAAGGAAGTAGATATTATGAACGGTACCGGTTTTGAACGTTATCCCATTGAATGGTGAAATGGATGATATGGTTGTAACGTTTGAATTAGCCGGAGTTTTTGCATCTAGAAGCTATGGTTTATGCAAGGCATCGTAAAACGGTACATCAGTGGTTTTTGGAAATCTATTCAAAAATTTGAAGAAAAAAAACATCACTAAAGCGAAGCAGGACTTGAAAGTTACAGTATGCTTTGACATCTTCATAAATCATTTTCATTTTCATCATCACCTACTGAATATTTTGAATAGATTTATTTCACCATGTTTGTGTCCATGACTATGCTGTTTACAATTTTCCCGTTTGGATATCCGTGAATGCATGACTTGGTAAAAACATTTGTAATAGGATCACGTCATGAATGTTTAGGAATGACTTTTTATGTTCCTTCTTACTTTTTTCGAGTTCTCTGTCATATACCTCAAATACTTGAGCGCAGCTGTTGTTTTCAAATTCAAAGTTCTTAACTTAACAGATTTTATGAAAAGTTATTTTTTTTTTATCATTTAATAGTCTGGAACCATAATAATTGGAAATGATCGTTTTGCGAATTACTACCGCTTTTGCAATTTTACGCTTTGATCAATGTTTTCAATTTGCTCTTGATTGATCGCTGTAAAACAAACAATTCAATAATTACGCAGCTTAGTAACTCTTAGCAACACATACGATGATTTCAAAATCAATCAAACTTAAGAGGAGATCTTAAAATTGTATCACGCCATTTGTAGTATAACTACCTGTTTTTCAAAGTGAGATAGACAATTGACAGGAATTTATTTCGTCTGACAGCTGTCTATCTGCATATGGCAATGAATTGGTTCAAATAGTTCGAAACAATATATTGTGTTTAACGGACATTTAACACCGTAGCGGCAAATTGCCTCCGGCATAATCACTAACAAGACAAAGACGATAAATAACTATATTCAAACTTCACTATTTTAAAAAGCACATTTAAAAAACAAATCTTTTACGAGCGTATTAGTAGAACGATTGTAAATGAAAAACTAGGAAAATTAAAATCAACATTTAATTTAATAACCACAAAATAAAAAAAAAACTGAAATAATTCTTAAAATTATCACTAGTAAGCGCGAGCAAATTCCTTTAAATTTCACTAGAAAAAAACTTATCCTTTGACAGAGAGCCTATTTCGACTTACTCGATTGGCATAAGAAGTCTGTAA
>JASCZW010001588.1:0-70457 GCA_034211315.2 Aedes japonicus | reverse complement strand
GATTTTTGTACCATTCTAAGTATCCTTTGCGTAATGCCATGACGCCAAATCAGGCCAAAACACTACTTGACCTTCGTGCTGCCCGATCATCGGCAATAATTGCTTCTGGAGACATTCCTTAATGTTTTTCTGAGTGCTCATCGTCTCCGTTGTGATGTACGGACTAGATGTTTTACCACACTCGCATATTGTCTGCCAAACCATAACCTTCTTACCGAATTTTTCGGTAAAAATTGCCTTCTCCGTTTCGGGGATGTCTTTGTCTTCGCTCACAGTATAGAATTGTGGTCCAGGAAGCGTTTTGTAATCTAGTTTCACATACGTTTCATCGTCCATGATTATACAATCAGAATTTCTACACAATAACAAATCGTAGAGTTTGCGGGCCCGTGGTTTCACGGAAGCGGCCTGTTTTGGGTTCCTTTTGGGTTTTTTCTGCTTCTGGTATGTTTTTAGCCCAAGTCTCTAGGTCCCTAGTTTTTTCGCAACATCCCGAACGGAAGTCGCTGGTTTTCGCTTGTAGGCACCCCTGCTCTTTTTATCGATATCCGGACTAACAGGACCGGATTTCCGACCACTCTTCGGCGCATTTTCAAACGTACAATGGAGTAAGACCGCGCATTTTGATAGGTAACACAAAACTGAGCACTTGTTTGATGCTACGTCATTCAGAAATGTGCAAACAAAAGGACGCAGCCAAAACATGTTGAAATATTTCATTATTTTCAAAGTGACCGTTTAAATAAGGTGTGCTTATACTTTCTGGAACAGTCGTTATGGTAGTTTGAGACCACTCTCCTGTCTATAAGGGGAGTTTCTCATACACATTAAACAAAAGTTTCTGGAGACAAAAAAAAATGGTGTTTTGAGACCCCTCTTCTTTCTAGAAGGAGAGGCTCTCATACAAATGAAACTGAAATTTCTGCATAATCCGAGAACTAATGAAGCAAACAGAAACAAATTTGGCATGTGGGGATTTTGGAGACAAGAAATGTTTCTACGGTGGTTCGAGACCCCTCCTATCTCTGGAAGGAGAAGCTCTCATACAAATGAAACACAAATTTTAACCTCGGCATGAGAACTATCCCTACTGTTATGAACAATGTATGCCGGTGGTTTTGGAACTGGAAAAGATTTCTTCTCCCCCGCCTAGCAAGAAGGGCTCCCATACACAAGTTTCTGCATAGCTCAAGAATTAATCAACCAAATGGAACCAAATATGGCATGTGGGGTTTTCCGGAAACAGAAAATGTTTCTATGGTGGTTTGAGACACATCCTCTCTCTGGATAGAGAGGTTCTCATACAAATGAAACACAAATTTAAACCAAACATGAGAGATCTCCTTACTGTTATGAAAATTTAGATGCTTCTAATTGTTCTTGAAATGGTTTGATAGTCTATGATACTATAAAATGCTTCTACACAGAAAAAAACATTGTAGAAACTTACAATCCGAGGGTTCAATTGAAAACAAACACACACACACCTACGTTTATTTTTTTTCAGAAATTACACACATTTGAACTAAACTCATTCCTAAAAAAACATAAACGCGCCAGTTCTATTAAATTGTGTTCCATTTAGTTGCAAGAGTAGCAAGGGTCGCACCGGTTTCAGCTAGTATATATAAAGAACTTAAAGAACTTAAAAACAGGGCTGAACATTTGAAATATCATAGATAAATTTTTAATAAAAAGATATATGATATTTTCCTGAAAAGAAGCAGACTATTCTATTACATATGTCTTAAAAAAACCATACCGTTACACTAATATTTCAAAGATAGCCGTCTTAGTGATCAACGAGCCAGTTTCGATGATTTCTAATCTTAACATCACTAAACAAAAGTATTTCAAAACAATCTAATAGTACTCAATCGAATAAGAAACGAAATTTCATTATATGAAGAGAATGTTTCATTCTGTCAAAATATTGATATTGGATATTGAAATCCGTGAAAGGGAATAAGCATGCAAGTAACAAAAAAAATCCGTCTTATTCATCATTTCCTTTTAGAACTTTTCAGTTTATCATTTGTCATAAAAAGCATATTTCGTCGGTTTCTTGCAATACTGGCACTACTCAAAATAAGAATTGTCGAAAATTCCACTTTGCTTGAGTTTTTATGTAGACGTATAGCCTGGATTGCGATATTTCGTCAATACTCCGCTCTAAAAATGTACGGTAATGTGTAATAGAGTGGTAGAATTACAAATCGACCAGAAATTACGAGTTTGGTGGACGTAATGCTCATATAATGAGCAAACTCTTATAATAATTCAGTATAACCCTCTTTCCAAAATCACAATAAAGGTTGTGGTAGTGCAGGTAGTTCAAGCTTTCAAGAGGAATCCCAACAGTTCAGTTCGAGATGTGGCGAAGAAACTGAATCTAACCAAAACTTTCATGCAAGATGCTAAAAACGTGAAGGTCTACACACGTACTAAGTCCAAAAGGCGCCTAATCGCGATGAACGGCAGAATACGGTAGGTAAAACGCGTGCACGGAAGCTCTACACCCAGATGTTGACGAAGTCACATTGCCTCGTTATGGATGATGAGATGTATGTAAAAGCAGGCTTCCGGTAGCTGCCGGAGCTCCAGTTTTTCATTGCTCATCATGAATTTGGTGTCCCTGAGGACGTTAAAAAGCAGAAGATGTCAAAGTTTGCCAAACAATACGATTTGGCAAGCAATTTGCTAGTGTGGA
The DNA here is from genome assembly GCA_034211315.2 of Aedes japonicus. Taxonomy (NCBI): domain Eukaryota; kingdom Metazoa; phylum Arthropoda; class Insecta; order Diptera; family Culicidae; genus Aedes; species Aedes japonicus. The sequence continues at coordinate 67,747 of JASCZW010001588.1, read as the reverse complement.
AAGCGAAGCACCCCGTTTGTGACAACTGGTACGGTCAATGGCCATGTGTACCAAAAGGAATGCCTCGAAAAGCTATCAACTTCCTCTTCTTAGGTCACACGCTGGTCCTACTGTTTTCTGGCCGTATTTAGCCTCGTGCAATTACTCGAAAGAGGTTTTGGAGTGGTACAAGGCTAAGGGAGGTCAATTTCGTGTCGAAGCAACTGCGGCCAATTGAAAAGTACTGGGCTATCATGAAACAGGCACTTCGGAAGCATCCTAAGGAAGTAAAATCGGAAGAAGAAGTAAAGAAAAAATAGGTTGCCACGCAAAAAAAAGTTGGTTAAAAATTTGTACAGGACCTTATAGGTAGTGTAAAGAAGAAGGTTAGTTCGTGCATTTGGATATGGAATTTTAATTTAATAAAACAAACATGGGAAAATATTCATAACATGTTTTATTTTTCTCCCTGAAAGTTTGAAGATGATTGGTTGAACGGGCGAATTTTGACAAATATGTGTGTGTGTCGCAATTTAATTCCGTACACCGTTAAGTGGAGTGCATGGCCAACGTTTAAATTAATTCCTTAAACATACACGGCGGGACAAATTAACTCAATTTTGAATCGTTTTCGACTCACTTTCGTCGAAGGTGGAGTCACTCATATATGAGTAAATGTGACTGGGATTGACAAGTCGACATATCTGAAACATCGATCTGATTTAAGTCGGTGTCTTAGATATGTCGATTTGTCAATGCTAGTCACATTTACTCATTTATGAGTGACTCCACTTTTGACGAAAGTGAGTCGAAAACGATTTAAAATTGAGTTAAATTGTCCCGCCGTGTAGTTTTGACAACTAAGAGCGCGTGACTGATTTCGATATGATTTTTTTTCTCGCGTGCCATCATTAAAATCTTGACTATCCAGTGAATAGTTGTCAATCGTTGTGTTTATTTTTCGCTACTTAAGGACAAACAACTATGGGACTTCTATTTCTGTTTGGTATTTTGTCCTTCCCCATCGAGAAACACAAATAATGTCTGGTCAAGCCATACGGATATGAATTTATGAGTATACCTATATGTTGAGCCAGACCAAATTTCAACTATTTAACTTTTGCTGTTGAACTTTGATGTGCCTATAGCTATGCTGTGCCAATATGCCGCCTACAAAAGTTCGACATTTCTCGGTATTCAATGGCTCGCATCGCCGGCGTTATTGGTCATAATTTGCACTCGACAAAGTTTTCCGAGAAGAGAGTCAAAACTGTAGCTGTGGAATTCAGAAGAGCACTTTTGCATCTCTCATACACGAAATCGATTCGAGCGTAGGTAGATAAGTGAGTAAAACAATCCACCTTTGGGTCGAGCTACCTGCTGTTGAAAACTTTACCTTTAGCGATGGCTTAGTATGACGCATTGGTACATAAGTAGATTTTCGCTTGAACTGTAAATAAAGCGAAATGAGTATGAATACTGTTTGATTTTAAATTCTACGTGACATTCATTATCATGCCTTATGTAGACACTAAAAGTATCATTCGTTTTGGAACAAATAAAGCTTGCTTGCACTATAACCAGTGCTTACACCTGATTTCGTTATTTACGGGATTTCCTCGAATCTAATTGATCAATGTGCATCGCATTGGCACGAGGGCGTACAGTTTAACAGCCATTCATGACTACTCTGCTTATGGTATTGAAATAATTTGTATACGAATCGTCATTCACGGTAAAGGGTGTCCACGATGAAATTGCCACACTATGAAATTGCTCTAACTTTTTAACCGTTGGGTAGAATATAATGAAAATTTGGGTGGATTTAGTTCATAGTGCATTATTTACATCCTGCAAGTTTTAAAGTCCTGTGATCAAAACTCGCGGAAATGGAGTCGAAAGAACAGCTCGTGCGTGGTAAAATCTTGCGCATTCATCACGAGAACAAGGATCTCTCGCATCGTTCCATCGCTAAAACGTTGGGAATCGCGAATTCCACGGTGTCACGAGTGATTAAGCGGTTCCAGGAACGATTGACCACCGATCGGAAGCCCAGAAGTGAAGGAAAAAGTATTCCGTACAACACCAAAAATCACAACCGCGTTGTTGGGGTCTTCAACCGAAATCCGAACGCCTCCGTTCGGGATGTGGCTAAGAAGCTGCACCTAAGCCGAAGTTTTGTCCAGAAGGCCAAAACTAAGGCTGGGCTTCGAACGTTCAAGGTACAAAAGGCCCCTAATCGCGACGAGAAGCAGAACAAGTCCGCCAAAACCCGTGCCAGGAAGTTGTACCTCAACATGCTGACGTAAGTTGAATGCTGCATCATGGACGACGAAACATATGTGAAGGCCGACTTCAAACAGATCCCCAGCAACCTGTTTTTCACGGCCAAGGATAAGTTCAGCGTTCCGGAGCATGTCCGCACTCAGAAGATGTCCAAATTTGCGAAGAAATTCCTGGTTTGGCAAGCCATCTGCACGTGCGGGAAGCGGAGTGCACCTTTTGTGACCCAGGACACGATGAACGGACAGGTGTACATTAGGCTGGGTCAAAATTCAAATTCTAGTTCCCTAATAATTTTTGGAAGCCTTTTGGGTTCCATAATAACTGTGCAAAATTTCAGCTCGATCGGTGAAACTATATTTTTGCTCTCGAGGTTTTACTTTTACATAGGATTTTATATGGGAAAACTTACTTTTACATTGAATAATCTGGCGAGGTGACCCGTTGCCATCTAAAAATAAGTGAACCAAATTTTCTTCTTGGAAATTTTTCAAGGAAACTTTTCTTTGAAGACTGCAAAGGGATCCGACGATTCTAGAAAAATTTATTCAGCAAAAACTGATTACAATCCAAACGAATGGCTCATTGAACTGTTTTTCCTAACAACACTGCCACCTGCAGCATGGCCTGTAGCCTGCTGCTGTTGGCGCGAAGCAACCACGTTGTTGTGGGGCGTTCACTCGGCATGGAGGAAAGCCGTTATCATGCACATAGAACAGTTTGACAGTTGACTCCGTTTGAACGAAGTTATACAAAGCTTCCGTTGCGAGTTCGAATTATAATCTGTTGCTTGAAGAAAATGGAACAGTGTTGGCCTAGTTTTAAACTAGTTCAAACCCAAAATAATACCAACAAAAAGGGATGCGCTTCAAGTGATGTTTTATTATAATTATTTGAAGCATTATGCCATCCCAGAGTGCATCGAAGAAGTGGCTCAAATGGTTGTAAAGTTAAAATGAAAGTAAAAATGGGTTTGAAGTTAAATGAAGTATTGAAGCCTTAGTAGCGGCACATTGACTAAAATACGATTTTTTTTGCAAAGTCCAGATGTACCAGTTTTGTAAATTGTACCAATATTTTGAATGCTAAAATTTAGAATAAATTGTCTGAAAAAGATATTTATTCGTTTTTCCGAGCATCTTATTTTGCAGAGCTTCAGGTTCAGCCTATATTTCTTTTTAGGAGGTCTTACTCTACTCTCGATGTTATTGGTTGAAATGTTTAATTGTTGGGATAAATTTTGTGCAAAAACATGTAAAAAATTGCGAATAAATAACCGCGTTAAAAATAATAGGTCCACTATACCGGAAGCGTGTGCACAGTATCATCCAAACTAAAGATACTATGCGCATGACATCGACTTTCCTCCATGCTGAGTACACGCCTCACAACAACGTGGTTGCTTCGCGCCGACAGCAGCAGGCTACAGGCCATGCTGCAGGTGGCAGTGTTGTTAGGAAAAACAGTTCAATGAGCCATTCGTTTGGATTGTAATCAGTTTTTGCTGAATAAATTTTTCTACAATCGTCGAATCGCTTTGCAGTCTTCAAAGAAAAGTTTCCTTGAAAAATTTCCAAGAAGAAAATTTGGTTCACTTATTTTTAGATGGCAACGGGTCACCTCGCCAGATTATTCAATGTAAAAGTAAGTTTTCCCATATAAAATCCTATGTAAAATTAAAACCTCGAGAGCAAAAATATAGTTTTACCGATCGAGCTGAAATTTTGCACAGTTATTATGGGACCCAAAAGGCTTCCAAAAATCATTAGGGAGCGAATATTTTTTTCTTTCATATGTCCGTGTCCCAGGCTAGTGTACATAGAAGAGTGCCTCCAGAAGCGGCTGCTTCCTCTCCTGAAGGCCCACAACGTCCCAACAATCTTCTGGCCGGATTTGGCCTCATGCCACTACTCCAAGGACGTGCTGAAGTGGTATGCGGACAATAAGGTCAATTTCGTGCCGAAAATGTTCAACCCTCCCAACACTCCGGAGCTCCGCCCCATCGAGAAGTACTGGGCGATTATGAAGCAGCACCTTCTTAAACGACCTAAGGTAGTGAAGACAGTCGAGGAACTGAAGAAAGTATGGGTTTACATGCAAAAAACGGTTGATTCACAGGTTGTGCAGAATCTTATGGCCGGGGTTAAGGCCAAGGTGCGGGCATTTGCGTATGGACTGTAAATAAAATACGAATAAAATGGTAAAATGAAGTTTAATAGTTATTTCTCAATCCCTGAAAATTTGATGGCAATCGGATGGAAACTCGAATTTTGCGAATCAATTTTGTGTGTGGCAATTTCATCGTGGACACCCTTTTCTAACGGTGTATAACTCCATTTAAAAGGTTACGAGATTATTGTAAACTTATAGTCAACAAATGAACTTCAGAATCAACCATTGAAATTGTTCAAAACACGAAAAACAATAGCCACTTTTCTAGAGTATCACTAGAGAACTACGTCCTTGGTGAGCAAAACGGGATTTGAAATGATAACATTTCTTTGGATTGTTTTCAGTGCATATACACGCATTATCAACATTCCCTTGATTCGAACAATCATCATATTACGTACCAAAAACCCACCATTGAATGCTACAACGGCTATACTTTTACTATCGACCGTCATGCAGCATATGGGTCCTGTCGCATACACATGTTTACTTTCAATTATGGATCCCCAGAAGCATTTCATGAAATGTAAATGCAGCCTTTAAGATTTTGGATCAACAGTAAGGCAGTCACGTATGCTATTCACTGAAAATTATTTTATTCCTCCAGAACATCAAAAATCATATCGGTGTTTCATATATTAATCTTTTAATGGCGCGTTTTGACCCGTCTTTCAAAAATCTATTTATGATATGATTTTTTTATTGCTGCGCGTGTGGCTTTTAAAACGAAGGAAGCTTCGTAGAAAGTAAAAATCAGTTTCTTTGCAGAAAACAACGAATATATTTGTTAGTCCTACCTTCGATCGTAATATAAATGAAAATTAATTTTCAGTGTACTATTAAAATGTGATCTACTAAACAAAAGGTATCTTATGACGTATCTTATCTTATCACCAATTGGCGCAATTTTCCATAAATCGTACATCTACACGCTGAGAAATATATTGTTCTGTATAGATTCAACAAATTTTATTGTTGACTCACGGCTTACACATTATATTTATTTATTCAAACAACACCGATTTAATATTTGAACCAACATCAATTTTGTTTTGTTTCAAAAAGCGCTGCAAATGAGGTTTCTATAGAAAATAAAAAGTATTTACTGTCGAATAAAAAAATATGCTTTTTGGATACAATGCACCTTTGCATTGATTCGATCAAACCGGTTGAGTTGAGAAAAAATATTGTTTTATTTTGTCTATTGTTCTATGTTTCTGCCGTCATGAATAGGTCGTACATAGCGCGCCCTTATTAATGCACAGCCCGGATCAAAAGGAAAACACTGAATAGTATCCATTTAAAAAAATATAATTTATAATAATTTGATTATAATAATTGCAATAGGTTAATATTATGCATTGCCTAAAAAACTGTTGATTTAAGTGAAATGAATAACACTTTTTTTTGATACTTTAAATAATTTAAAGACATTTGAATAAACTTGTTGAACTAATATTTGCAACAGTTTTAAGAACATTCATTAACCTGAATAAATGCAGTACAATAAGTGCAATGTTTTTCGTAATCTTTAGATTGGCTTTAAGATACTGAAATGAAATTAATTGAATGATGTTGGCAATCTTCACTAATTTTAAGTATATTAGAATTGTATGTATGTATGTATGTATGTAAGGTAGCCACCATCCCTTCGACGACCTTGTCATGTATGCAGCTCCACTTAATAGCAAGATCAAATTGAGTTACCGGGTTGCATTCACATTAACGCTGTATGAAGGGCCAAAAACGGTGGGCGAACCCGTAAGCAGAGACATTTTCGCGAAACCCGCGGGAACATAAGATTCTCCTTCCAACGATACGATCCAACAAATCGAATAACCCAATTCGCAATACTCATTAAGCTTTCTACGGGATGGCTTGTTAAGAAGGGCGCGTCACTCATGCTGAAACTGTTGGAGTTGAATTCGCAACATCACAATCGAATCGGTAGGATAAGAAAATGATACTGTTTATTCCCTCCTAGACGCCGGTTGTCATACCACTCCATTGTCCAATTCCAGCTTGTATGATACCCTGATGCTCCCTCCCTGCCCAATATATATTCAATGTCATGTAGTTGTATATAAAATAAAGTGAATATTAAACTGATAAAAAATGTAGTGAATGATTATTATAATGATATTTAATATAGTAAGTAATGTAAGAATGATAGTAACAATTCCATTTGTAAACCTGAAAGTTAAGACAATATAGTAGCTATGAGAAAAAAATTGATTGAAATATTTTACAATACTTGGAATATCCATGGATGATCTGAAATTATATAGCATATGAAGAATAGTAAACCAAAAATTTCGAAGTGCTGTTCCGTTTCCTTGAATCACAAAACCTTTTTGTAGTGAGTTTCACAGGTACTATAGCAATTTTTATGAAATGAATTTAAATGCAATAATATCATATTATTTAATATCATAACATAAAATTTCTCATCACTAATTTCAAGTATATTAGAATTAAACATAAACACAACAACAATTCTCGCCCCTCTTCCTATCCGTTTAATTGTAATTCCTATTAACCTCGAGACGGCCGCGAGTAATCGGCTCCATCCCCCTAACTTTAGTTCTAAGATACCTGATGTATACCAATATGAAAACTTGGCTCTGTAAAGTTGATTCGATTGAGCCTGTACAAATAAATGATTAATAAAAAAACAACAACAATAACAGTTTTTGTGATGATTTTATTACAATTGAGAAATAGGTGAAGGGAAGGGGGGTCGTGAGCGTTACGTAATTAAAGGGGGGAGTCTGGTCATGCGTTACTTATTGTTACATAGGGGGGGGGGGAGGGGGTCCAAAATCCCGGTTTTTTGCGTTACATAATTTGTGCACTGAATTTGACGCGTTTTTCTTAAACAACCAATCTAATCGATAGGTAACTGAATTGCATATATTGTTACTAGTTTTATCGGATCATAACGTTTGCATTAAAAAATATGGACAAAAATTGCCGATTTTTCAATGCAATCAAATGCAATGCAGCATCAATCACAGTAACCCATGAGTCAGCAGACAAAATTTGACAGCTATATCAGTCAAACTCTAACCGTGATGGCAAAAACAGTGAAGCAACTCCGTTCAGAAGTGTGCGCGGTCAAAGAACTGCACCCCGCCTCGTCGAAAACGGACATCGTGTGGCACTTTGTGGACGCCGGATACGCCCGTTCTGGCATCTACAACATCTTGGCACTATCAGACAATAATCAGATCATAGAAAGAAAGCCCGGTTCCGGACGGCCGACGACCCTGAGCGACAAGAAGCTCCAACTGACGCTGGAGAGGAAGACAGAGGGAAAAGTGGCTACATTGCTGCGTGCGCTTGGCCGGAAGGTCGTTTCAACCGACCAAACAGTGAAATAGTACCTGGAGAACATGAACATACATGTCAGGAAGCGGAAGTCACGTCCACTGGTTTCGGAGCTGCAGGGAATGACGCAGCGGCAGCGGCTCAATAAGATGGTCAACTCGATTTTCCCGGCGAATCGCGACGTGGCGGTGGTGATGGACGACGAGACCTATCTAACCATGGCTGGCAACGACTAGCAGGGCACTCCGTATTTTACTCCTCCCACGAAGGAAGTGAGCTCCAAGGTGAAGTTCGTTTCACATACCAAGCTCCCCAAGAAGGTGCTGCTGTGGCTGACAATCGCTCTGGATTGGCCGTGAACGGGGAAATTTATAGTACGAAATACCTGCCTGAAATTGCGTCGTTCATCAAGAAATACCATAAGCTCGAAGACGCGATGTTCTGGCTGGATTTGGCCCACTACTCGAAGCGATCGTTGGAGGAGATGGAGCGGCTGAATATCGATGTGGTACCCAAGTCGGTGAACCCGTCCAACGTTCTCCAGCTGCGCCCCATCGAGAATTTCTGGGCCAAACTGAAGCGTAAGATCTACTCCAACATTTTTGTCGCGAAATCTGACGAGGAATTGATAAATAGAACGAAGAACGCCTACACGCATGTTTTCGCCCGCCATGGCGAATGTTCCGGTTAACTGCCGGAAGGCCGCTCGCAAGGGCGTGTTTTGTAAGTAAGCTTAAATAACTACCTTCCATGGGAAATTTATTAAAAGCAATTATCTGTCTTAGCTGTTTTTTATCACCATTTGAAAAAAGTCCATTTTTTTCAATCCAAGCGTTAATGAGCTGTATGATATCGATCAGTTTCTTAAGGCGTGCATTTTAACCTTCTTTACTTACGTAGCATGTTGCAAATAAGTCTTAAAAGAAAACTCCGGTTTTTGTAGAGTTATTGTGGATGTTGAATTTAAGCGGGGTAGAGTTCATTTGTTTAATACCAAACGCATCGAATCTGGCCAAAATATATTACAACTAGTATCGAATTCCTAAGGTTTAACCTTCTCCTGCTTATGGCAATTATTCAACATCTTTTGGCAGTAGTCGTATCGCAGGGTCAAGAAAGATGAAGCAAATTTCCCATTAAATTGCGCACCATGTTTTTTACTCTTGCTGAGAATCTTATCTTTTTCAGTTTCCTTGCCCTTCATGGCAGTTGATTCAATTTAGATTCTTTAGGCTTTAGATTCAATTCCAGGTACAGTACGAGCTATGAGTTTCAGAAAGGTTGTATTGCGCAGTACCATTATTTTGGACGTTATCGTTGCAAACAGGAAGCTGTGACCGAAAGATGTTATCTTCTTCTCTGGTATGATGAAACCATCCTTCTTTCATGAAAACGAAGGATATTCTGATGACAAAATACTTCTCAGTGTATTTCTGGCTGATGTTATAGTTGACGTTGTTCCAAGAAGCCACTGATTGGACCGTTATCAAGCACTGTGGATGACGTTTCTAACTTGATGAATATTTTACCTAATGAGATACTCCGAGGCAGAAATCGAGTTATTTTAGCATTAAGCATTTAGTTTTCCAATCTCAATCGTTCTACTACAAACTAAATCTGTTCGGTAAAATTTCAAACAGCAAATTTCAGAAGCATGGCTTTCAAAGTACGGTTATCACAAAAACATGCTGTGGTGTTCAAGCACTTCAGAAGGACCTGATTGTTGCTGACTTTTTGCAAGTGATCCAGCGATGATCGTGGATTGAGAATCGTAATGCATGCTTAGCGAATGAATCCAGGTGATTCTACCATCAGTCATTTAAGGTTATTGGTTTTCGCAGATTGCAACTCTGCACAACACCACTGATTTTTTAAAAATATGTTCTTGAATTATAACTTGTATCGTTGAAATAGTAACGCATCTCCAAACTACTTAAGCAAGAAAAACATACTACTTGCCATTCAAATCCCTAATTCGAAAATAATATGCCAAGAATTACCAAACAACATTATTAATCTTCCACCATTTCGGACTGCCTCAGCCATCAATTGCCAATCAGTTGAATCATTTCAGCAGCATTTGATTTCATCGTTGTTCTTGTGACGACAAGCCTTCGTTGGTTTTGACTTAGCGCGCTGGCTGCATCAAACAGTAAATCCCAATTCGGCTGACAAATGAAGGATCAAAGGGATTGATGGGGAAAAGATAAAAAGCATCAATCTCGGGAACCTAGTCCTTGAAAACAAGGAAAAATATAAATGAATGGAAGATCGCTTTGATTTATTGCTTTGGGTTGTCGTACGCTTTCGGTACTAGGCGGTCGTTGCTAGACAATAATCAATCAGTAGACAATGACGATGGAGTGCTTATCGGGCGATATTTTTTGCTTGTTCATCGTGTTGTCATATTTTCGGCACGCTTTCAATCTTCGATACCCCCACTTAATGCAAACCTCTGTAGACTCTTATGGGCAAATTTATACCAAAATTTCCATAATTTCAATGTGATAAATTCCCGGAAGATTTTATTTGACAACGAGCTGGTTCTAGCACAAACAAGTTGTCATCAATGTTGCTTGTGGGGTACCATCAAGCCAAACATTGTCAATCATCCCCAATTATTCCCTCGACAACATTGAACTCCATCTCAGCAAATAATCATCGAATAAAATAGTTTAACGGTCCAATCTTTGGGTTTTTCGAAAAGCTTCAGTTTTCCCAAAATGCGAGTGATGTGATCCAAGCGCCAATAAAGCAGAAATCTTTATCTCTTTAATTTTATCGCACCATCTTCGGAGCGGCGCTATTCTTCTGCCAGTTTGATGGCTTTTCCTCTTCCTTTTTTATTTATATTTTATGGGGGAACGCACTTCCTTCTCACACATATTTTTGTTCAGCCTTACAATGCTGGAAATATTGTCCGGACGCTTCTGGCCTCGCCGGCGGTGTTTGATTGAGAGAAAACCGATGATGACATAAAACGATCGGGATGCGATAAGGGTGTACTCTGTATTACAACAAGACAACCAGCCAACGACGGAAGCCTTGAAAGACGATGGCCCCTTTGAGTGAAGCTCTGCACAAACATTGTTAGTCGGTTTGGGGGTAAGTGTGACCAGTAGTGCACTCATGATAATCCAGCAGGGAAACATCTATCTTCAGTAGAAATAAAACAACACCAGTCCGATTGATAGAAGATAGGTACTATGTTTCTGTCGTGTTATTTGATAATCAACTCAATTTTATTTGCGGACAAATTTTGATGGTTATAAATAGATACGGGTCCCTTCACTCAGCCTAAAATGCAGCGATCGATTACATTTTTTATTACAATTCATGAAGTATTTGGGCTATGCACGATATTCAACTAGTTTTACACTTGCTTAGACTAGTTTAATAAGACTACGGCTACAACTGTTAAGTTCTGAACTCAACGATAGTGTTTATGAACTTGAACATCCCAAGGTGTGTTTGAATGCATATCGTCACCTTTCATAGGTTATAACCCAAGTAACAATTCAAATGCAAATTGGTTTTATTCATGTTTTATGGTAGTTTTATCCAAGCATTATGGAGATCATTTGGTTTTATCAGGGCATTTTCCAAGTTAAGGTGGTTTTAATTGATTAACAGTTCTTAAGAGTGATTAAAGAACACTTGAAGAAACCTCCATAAAACTACATCTCTTATAATTCACCTTATAAGTAATTTTATAAGATACTTGAGTCCCCTCTCAAGAGATCGTTTTATAACGTTCATAAAACCTGATAAAAGTTTTGAGAAGGTTTTATGACATTCTTCTTCAAGGTGAATGTATCTTGAAAATGCTGCCATAAAACGCTCTTAGAACCATTTGGTTTCGAATAAGAGCACATACTCTTGAGAAAGAACATTATGTGAAAAATAAACAAACTGGACAATGGACGCCCATAGGTGAAAGAAAATATAAAATAGTGGATCGTTCAAGCGGAAATTCAATAAAAACCTATCCAATATATTGAATACTCCTCAGGGTGTGAGCAACTCTGCCACGTTGTGTTTGTGTTGATCGTGTACGAAAGTGTTTCTGGGGTGGCAGAAGGTGTTTTTGTGTTTTCACAAACTACAATCGAAAATTTATGCTTATTGGCAACCATGCACGGTTTAGACGTTTAATACATGCTCACATATGCATCGTCTGAATTACATTTGTGTAAGCGAGAGGAAACAAAAACAAACAATCGATTCGTGTAAGTGGTGCCAGATATGAATTTATCTTTCGTGGTGGCGAGTGTGTTTGAAGTGTGGCGGATTGTGTTTTTTAGGGTGGTAACACAAGGTGGTCGAGTGACTTACCCCTGATACTCCTTCATCTCAGCCACCAACGACCTTTTTTTCCATCGCTAGATTCCATTGGAATCGCTCATAACTCATGATTATTGATTTTATGCCAGTTGTGCAAGTTAAACCTAACGTCCCAGGCAGTGGATTATCGCCATGCGTTATCGTATGTCCACCACCGTTAGGTGGAGGAGGTGGTGCGCTGGAACTGCTCAGTGATCTACTACACAGCGCACTTCATCCGACGTTAGGTTTATAAACCTATAGCTATAGCATATAGATCAAGAGGAAAAATAATTTTTCACTCAACTGATGTTTCCGCCTTCCAGGCAATATTTATTATCTGTTATTCTTCCCAAAACCATTGTTAGCATATTCAAGTTAAATTTTCTTTTTGTTTTTGTTTTTTTTTATCGACTAACGCTGGTGATTAAATATATTAAATTATAAGCTGTTATTATAACTAAGAACAACAATTATGCATAGGCACTTTTGATTTGCACCGTCACGTTTTCTTTGTTTATGATGTGCCTTTTTTCACGCTGATTTTATGGCTATCTTACGAGAGACTTGTTTACCTTGAGCAATTCAAACAAGTTTTATTCAAGCGTAACTCATCTTTTTCAAGAGTAGAACAAATAAAGATGAACTTATCGCACTCCTCAAAAAATCTTGTTAGTCTTGTGTAAGAAATATAGGTTTTATTTGCGTTTTATGGTAGTTTTAGATAAAACCATTGTAAAAATGGCGAGCGTGGCTATTCTGGATTCCCTCGGAACTCTAATTTTTCCAATGGTACGAACAAACAATGCTGTTTAAAATTCATTTTGAAACATAAAATGGATTGTAGACACAATTTATTCAAGATCTAACAATTTATCAGCCTTGTCACCTAATTGTTGAATTTTCAACTATTTTTTTTATTTTTTAAATAAGTCAATTCTAGCAATAATTCAGAGGCGAGTTAAAATTTTCGAACGTTTATGTTATAAAACACCAATAAACTGAATGTCGTATGAAGAATTCATCAATGGCAGGCAAAAAACAGATGCATTTATGGTCAATTTAACAATTAATTTACATACGTATCCACTTTGGAAGAGAATTATAGTAGCTTCCACTCAACCATAAACAAAAAAAAATCGCCATTCAGCAGAACAAATCGAAAAATGGAATCTTCGAAGCATATTTGTGACGGACTGAAAGTGTTCTTAAAGAGGAAAATCATAAAACTAGTATAACTTGTGGTACTTTTATCATAGTTTTAAGTATGTCTTGAATGTCATTACAAGTATGTACCGATAAAACTATCAAGTTTTAAGCGAACCTTGGGAAATAGTCTTGAGAACCTCCTGTAGTATGGGCCTTTTGGAACTTAAGAGGGTTTTATGGCTGTTTTATCGATGTTATGTAGAATATCTAGTTTTATGCGTGGTTTTATCAAATGAGTCTTGAAAACTTCTTCAAGTGTACCTTAAAATTGCATTTGTTACTTGGGAAGGCTACTGTTACGACTGTAGATCCTAACTTCTGAACTCAAGTGCAGTTTTGGTGACCTAGAACATCCCAAGATATCTCATTATACATGTTTATCTTTCAGTAGACTTACTTAATTTTGTCAAATACATATTGTTACTTTGTTTATTCCAGAAAGCTAAAGTTACAGTTGTAGATTTTAAATTTTGAACTTAGATAGATTGGATACCATCAGAAAATTATCCCATAATGTCTGTTGTTCTTCGAAGATATTCAACGAATATTCAGTATACATCGTAGCTTTGTATAGCCAAGAAATCTTTTTTTAACTGTAGGTTCTACACAGATAGGCAAAAAAAAGTGCCCACCTCATCATTATTAAGTTCAAATTTAAGTAAACACGTTGTAGTATTTTTTGATGTCCTATTATTTTTATATTCCTTTCAAGTTTCACTTATGGAATAATAATAAAAATAGGTTTCAGAACTAAACAATCAATTTGTATTAAAAAAAAACAGTGGCAAAAACATGGGCCCACTTCAAAAATCAATATGCTTTCGATAAGTTTCCGTCGAAAAACGAAAGACCCCTCGATTGTTTATGTTTTGATATCTTGACGTGTTTTGCAGCAAACGGCTTCTTTTGTTAGACGGGATGGAAAATCTGCAACTAGACCCCTGAAGAACTCAGGGTGTGGGGATGAGGGTGCCAACTCATCGACCCACTAAAAACCCACCCGTGAATTAAGCCCTGGATCCTCCCCGGAACCACCTTTCGGTATTACTTCGGGGTAGGGGCTATTGTGCTTGTTCAGCACCCACTATGTCTAACTACTTAGGGCTTTAGTAGTTAGGTGGTCCCTGCGACCTGCCTTTGGTCGTTTCGCCATTTTCGTTGGAGATCGAGAATAATCTAGGAGGTTGCAACGCATACCGCGTCCCAGACGTCCTGGTCCTGGCACATCCTCGGGACCAAATTATCCGGAGTCGTGTCGTGACCGCTTAGGGCAAAAATGCCTGATCTCGCGCCGTCGAAGCGAGGACATGCGAAGAACACATGTTCCGCAGTTTCCTCAACTCCCGCGCACTCGCTGTATGCGGAGGACTGTGCATGCCCATATTTATGCAGGTATTGTCTAAAACAGCCGTGGCCAGACAACGTCTGCGTTAAGTGGAAGTTCACTTCCCCGTGTCACCTACCGACCCACCTGGTTAATTCCGGGATTAGTCGGTGGGTCCACCGACCGTTGGTGGAGTTATTCCATTCCCTTTGCCACTTAACCATGGATACGGCTCTAGTGGTCTTCCGAATACCTCTTGTTCCAGGTTGTTCGAAGCACTCTACGTCCTCTTTTATGACCATGCCTATTGGCATCAACCCCGCTAGGACGCAGACCACGTCGCGTGATACCGTTCGGTAAGCACTAACCACTCTTAGGCACATAAGCCTGTGCGTACTCTCTCGCTTACTTGCGTAGCTCTTGATACTCAACCCATTTAGCACACTAGGATCATAATAAGTTGTAGTAACTTAATTATGACTTAGCAAGTCATATTTATGATATCTCAACCGCATGGCAACAAGTGTGCTAGTAGGGAAGGCGGTGATCCATGCCGGCCCGCCGTACCTAAGTATGGACAGGGCGACGTTGGCCAGCAAATTACGCTTATTCCCTTGCACCGCCAACATCATGCGGGATAATGCCGATATAGCCATTGAAGCTTTCTTGCAAGCGTCATCGACGTGACTGACAAAGGACAGCTTATCGTCGATCATGACCCCAAGATACCTCAAAGACCTTTTCGATTCTACTGTGCAGTTACCTGCACTGATCGTCGCATGTTCCTCCGATTTCCTATTATTCACCACCGTGACCTCAGTCTTATGGTTGGCTAGCTCCAATTGCCTGGAGCTCATCCATCTCTCCACAATGCCAATGGAGTGTGAGGCCGTTAACTCGACCTCTTCGAAGGATTCACCACATATCTCTAGGGTGATGTCGTCTGCGAACCCGACTATCTTCACCCGGTACGGGAACTCAAGCCGCGGTACCTCATCGTACATCGTGTTCCATAACACCGGACCCAGGATCGAACCTTGTGGGACGCCTGCGGTGATCTGGACACGTTTCTGGTCTGCCTCTGTATTGTATACCAGTACGCGATTCTGGAAGTAGCTTCCGAGAATCTTGTACAGGTACACAGGAACCAGTAGGCGCTGGAGCGAGTCGGCGATAGCCACACAACTGGCGCTATTGAATGCGTTTCTCACGTCAAGGGTGACCACTGCACATTATCGTACTCCTCGCCTCTTGCGCTGGATTGCCACCTCAGGTGAAGGACAGGATGGCATCCACCATCGACTTCCCTTTGCGGAAGCCAAACTGATTATTAGACAGACCGCCTATACCCTCCGTGTATGTTGTCAGTCTGTTGAGGATTACCCTCTCGAGCACCTTACCCGCTGTATCCAACAGACATATAGGTCTATATGCCGATTGGATCTCCTGGTGGCTTCCTTGTCTTTGGTAGCAACCCAAGGGTCAAAATTTTCCAGGCGTCCGGGAAGATGCCCTCGTCCAGACACTTTTGCATCACCACCCTGAACATTTCGGGATCCAGCAAGATAGCCGTCTTGATGGCCAGGTTCGGATTACCATCCCGGTGCTTTGTTCACCTTTAGCGACTTTGCTATCGCAATGAGTTCCTCATTCGTCACCGTCGTCTCGTCTCCGGCCCCCGTTGTGCCGTTGTCATTGCCCACGTGGTCACGGGTGTTCGGCGGAGCCGTCCACCCTTTCCGTCGCTATCACAGCGTTAAGGTCTGGGATACTGGAACGCTGGTCATGGGACAAATCTACGGCGGCGGGGGGCCATGGACTCGAGTCGTGGCTCGAAAAGAGTCCCCCAACGATCACCTGCAGCAGCTCTGATGAACGCTCGGTTGGAGCCACCGATTCTATGGTTTAGGCCATTACTACTCGGTAGGCGTCACCCCACGGATTCGCATTGGCCTTCTGACACAGACCCTCGAAGCAGGCTCGCTTGCTGGCCTTTATCTCCCTCTTTAGTGCGGCCTTCGCGGCAACTAGCGCCCCTCTACGCTCGATTCTCTCGGCGTCTGACCGCGCTCTCTGCACCCTCCGTCTTGCGTGGAGGCATGTTCTTCGGAGGTCAGCAATCGACTCCGTCCACCAATACACCATCGATCTTCCATTCCTCGGTTTGACTTCCCTCGGCATGGTCGCATCGCACGCTCGTGTAAGTGTCATAACGAGTCGTTCCTCGCAAGGTTCCTAGGTTTCGCGTAGGTTCCGTTCCCTCTCAAGTGCCTCTCTAAAGGTCTCTACATCAAAGTAGGACGTCCTCCATCTGCGGGCGAATGGAGTGGATGCTCCTGTTTCCGCACGCTGCCTTGTATTGTGGACGATACAATAACGAACCGCCAAGTGGTCGCTATGGGTGTAGCTATCATCTACCCTCCAGTTGCGGAGCAGCCCAGGACTGTTAAATGTTATATCCATGATCGAATTCGCTCCGTTTCTATGGTAGGTACTCTTGGTATCCACATTGAGCCTAGCCAAGGCCTCCAGAAGAATGTGGCCCCTAGGGTTGGTAAGGCGGCTCCCCCACTCGAACGCCCAAGTGTTGAAGTCCCCTGCTATTACCAACGGGTTCAGGCCAGTTAGCTCCGTTGTCATACGATCGAGCATATTGGTAAACTGTTCGATCGACCATCTTGGCGGTCCGCAAACCAGTTTCCATCCACTACCCTCATGGTTGCTCCTTAGACGTATGTCTGCGGCAGCAACCTCGACCTTGCACTGTTCCTTAAGTGCAGTGGAGATCTCGTCTGCCTCGGTGATCTCATCCAGACATCCAGACACTGGATCGTCCCCTGCGAGACGAGGGCGCGCACCTCCACACCCTCACCTAAGGCCTGCCTTGCCAGGTCTTTATACGCCGGGCCCTTTAGCCTTCTTCAGCTATATGAGCATCTCACCCGGTGCGGGTACGGCGTACAGTCCACACATCGGCCCCTAATCCTGATAATTTAGCGTCCCCACGCATCGCTTTCTAGACCTCCGAGTACTTTGGCGCCTCGGTTTTGACGATGAGAGCCTCTCCGCCGTTACGTGGCTTTCCCTGCCACGCCTGGGGTCGTAACTCGTCCACCTCCTAGCACTAGCGTCTGCTTCCGTGCTGGTTATGGCTGTTGTCGTTGGGGTCCTGCCGCTCGGGCCCCCTTCGGCGCTTGAGACAACTTGCGAGCTGTTTTTTTTTTTTTTTTTTTTTTTTTAGATGGGATGGAAAATCTGCAGCCAGACACCTGAAGAGGGTGTGGGGATGAGGGTGCCAACTCCTCGACCCACTAAAAACCCACCCGTGCCTTAAGCCTTTCTCCCTCCCCGGAACCACCTTTCGGTATTACTTCGGGGAGGGGGCTTTTGTGCTAATTAAGCACCCACTATGTCTAACTACTTAGGTCTTCAGAAGTTCTTTCGACCTGCCTTTGGTCGTTTCGCCATTTCAATTGGAGATCGAGGACAATCTGAGAGGCTGCTACGCATACCGCGTCCCAGATGTCCCGGTCTTGGCACATCCTCGGGACCAAATTATCCGGAGTCGTGTCGTGACCGCTTACGGCCATCATGCCGGATCTCGCGCCGTCGAAGCGAGGACATGTGAAGAATACATGTTCCGCGGTTTCCTCTGCTCCCGCGCACTCGGTACATGCGGAGGACTGTGCATGCCCATATTTGTGCAGATATTGTCTAAAGCACCCATGGCCTGACAGAATCTGCGTTAAGTGGAAGTTAACCTCCCCGTGTCGCCTACCGACCCACCCGAATATTTCCGGGATTAGTCGGTGGGTCCACCGACCTTTGGTGGAGTTGTTCCATTCCCTCTGCCACTTAACCATTGATGCGGCTCTAGTGGTCTTTCGAATACCTCTTGTTCCACGTTGCTCGAAGCACTCTGCATCCTCTTTTATGACGATGCCTATTGGCATCATCCCCGCTAGGACACAGACCGCGTCGCGTGATACCGTTCGGTATGCACTTACCACTCTTAGGCACATTAGCCTGTGTGTACTCTCTAGCTTACCTAGGTAGCACTTAATGTTCAAGGCGGTGATCCATGCCGGCCCGCCGTACCTAAGTATGGACAGGGCGACACTGGCCAGGAGTTTACGCTTACTCCCTTGCACCGCCGAGCTATTCGACATCATGCGGGATAATGCCGAGATAGCCATGGAGGCTTTCTTGCAAGCGTAATCGACGTGGCTGGTAAAGGACAGCTTATCGTCGATCATGACCCCAAGATACCTCAGAAATCTCTTCGATTCAATAGTGCAGTTGCCTGCACTAATCGTAGCGTATTGCTCCGATTTTCGGTTGTTGACAACCGTGACCTCAGTCTTATGGTGAGCTAGCTCCAGTTTTTTGGAGCGCATCCATCTCTCCACAATGCCGATGGAGTGTGAGGCCGTCAGCCTCGATGGATTCACCACATATTTCCAGGGTGATGTCGTCCGCGAACCCGACTATCTTCACCCCGCTCGGGAACTCGAGCCGTAACACTTCGTCGTACATCGTGTTCCATAGCACCGGGCCCAGGATCGAACCTTGCGGGACGCCTGCGGTGATATGTACACGTTTCTGACCCTCCTCCGTGTTGTACACCAGTACGCGATTCTGGAAGTAGTTTCCCAGAATCTTGTACAGGTACCCAGGAACCTTGAGGCGTTGGAGCGAGTCGGCGATAGCCACCCAACTGGCGCTATTGAACGCATTTCTCACGTCAAGGGTGACAGTAGCGGACTCCTCGCCTCTTACGCTGGATTGCCACTTCGGCCGTCTTGGTGACGGACAGGATGGCATCCACCGTCGACTTCCCCTTTCGGAAGCCAAACTGGTTATTAGACAGACCGCCTATACCCTCCGTGTATTTCGTCAGTCTGTTGAGGATAACCCTCTCGAGCACCTTACCCGCTGTATCCAACAGACATATAGGTCTATATGCCGATGGATCTCCTGGTGGCTTCCCTGTCTTTGGTAGCAACACAAGGTTCTGAATTTTCCAGGCGTCCGGGAAGACGCCCTCGTCCAGACACTTTTGCATCACCACCCTGAACATTCCGGGATCCAGCAAGATAGCCGTCTTGATGGCCAGGTTCGGGATACCATCAGGTCCCGGCGCTTTGTTCACCTTTAGCGACTTTGCTATCGCAATGAGTTCGTCATTCGTCACCGTCGCCTCGTCGCCGGCCCCCGTTGTGCCGTTATCAATGCCCACGTGGTCGCGAGTGTTCGGTGGAGCCGTCCACTCTTCCGTCGCTGTGACAGCGTTAAGGTCTGGGATACTGGAACGCTGGTCATGGGAAAAATCTACGGCGGCGGGGGCCAGCTCGGGTCGTGGCTCGGAAAGAGTCCCCCAACGATCACCTGCAGCAGCTCTGATGAACGCTCGGTTGGAGCCGCCGATCCTCTGGTTTTGGCCATTACTACCCGATAGGCGTCACCCCACGGGTTCGCATTGGCCCTCTAACACAGACCCTCGAAGCAGGCTCGCTTGCTGGCCTTTATCTCCCTCTTTAGAGCGGCCTTCGCGGCGACAAGCACCTCTCTGCGCTCGATTCTATCGGCGTCTGACCGCGCTCTTTGCATCCTCCGTCTAGCGTGGAGGCAAGTTCTTCGGAAGTCGGCGATCGACTCCGTCCACCAATACACCGGCGATCTTCCATTCCTCGGTTTGACTTCCCTCGGCATGGTCGCATCGCACGCTCGTGTAAGTGCCATCACAAGTCGTTCGCCGCAAGGTTCCTGGGTTTCGCGTAAAATCCGTTCCCTCTCAAGCGCCTCTTTAAAAGTCTCTACATCAAAGTAGGACGTCCTCCATCTGCGGGCGAATGGAGTGGATGCTACTCCTTCTGCACGCTGCCTTGTATTGTGGACGATACAATAACGAACCGCCAAGTGGTCGCTATGGGTGTAGCCATCATCCACCCTCCAATTATTGAGCAGCCCAGGACTGCTGAAGGTAACGTCGATTATCGATTCCGCTCCATTTCTGTGGTATGTACTCTTGGTACCCACGTTGGCTAGGTCCACGTTGAACCTAGCCAAGGCCTCCAGAAGAATCTGGCTCCTGGGGTTGGTAAGGCGGCTCCCCCACTCGATCGCCCAAGCGTTGAAGTCCCCTGCTATTACCAACGGGTATAGGCCAGTTAGCTCACTTGTCATACGGTCGAGCATGTTTGAAAACAGTTCAATCGACCATCTTGGCGGTGCGTAGCAGCTGAAGAAGAACACTCCATTCACTTTTACAACCGCGAAGCCTTCATTTGTGGAAGACACAACCTCCTGAACCGGGTACTTGCCCGTCGTCCATAATGCCGCCATATTGGACCTGTCCGTGACCCAATTGCCGTTGCCGGCTGGGACACGGTATGGGTCGGAAACTATGGCGATATCCGATGCCGACTCGCGAACTGACTGACACAACAGTTGCTGGGCGGCCTCACAGTGGTTCAGGTTTAGTTGTGTTACCCGCATCATGGTTGGCTCGTTGGTTTACCCTTGGCGGCCGGGCACTTCGCCCCCCCCATGACGTGCTTATCGTCCGGTTTCCCGGCACACATCAAGCATTTGGGGGGACTTTTGCAGTCCCGCGCCTTGTGGCTTGTGCTGCCACACCTTCTGCACATGTTGCTCCTATCTGGGCCTTTGCATTCCCAGGACATGTGCCCGCTTTCTAGGCATCTGAAGCATGCCTTCGGCGGCTGGTGTAGGCTAAGTGGGCATATCGACCATCCCACCTTCACCTTCGCCACTTTCAACGCCGCGTCTGCGTCGACTGCCGCTACCCTTATGGTTGCAACCTGGGTCCCAAGTGGACCCTTCCGCAGTCGTATGTCTGCGGTGACAACCTCAACCTTGCACTGCTCCTTAAGTGCAGTGGAGATCTCGTCTACCTCGGTGATCTCATCCAGGTTTTTACACTGGATCGTCACCTGTGAGACGAGGGCGCGAACCTCCACACCCTCACCTAAGGCCTTTCTTGCCAGGTCTCTGTAAGCCGGGCCCTTCGACTGGGTAGACTTCTTTAGCTCCAGGAGCATCTCGCCGGTGCGGGTACGGCGTATACTCCGCACGTCGGCTCCTAGACCCGCCAAATTAGCGTCCCCGCGCATCGCTTTCAAGACCTCCGAGTACTTAGACGCGTCGGTCTTGACGATGAGGGCCTCACCGCGGTTGCGCTTGCGGGCCACCTGTCGCTTATCCTTTTCTTTTTTGGATCTATTCCTATTTCGGACCTTTTTCCATTGGCCCTCACTGCCATTCCCGGGGTCCTCCCTTGTTCTCCTGCTAGCTTCCGTGCTACCTGCGGTTGTTGTATGGGGGGACCTACCGCTCGGGCCCCCTTCGGCGCTTGAGACAACTCTTGAGCTGGGTTTCGCGCCTTCAGCGCTGGGCTCAGCGCCGGGGCCTCTCTCTTTGCGGCCCGTTAAATCCGGTCGCGAGGATGGACCCTCTGACCCCGCCGCCGCGTTCGCGTAGGTTCTCTTGCCTGTAGGGGCATCCGACACGATGCGCTTCTTAGAAGCGCCAGGTGCCGTTTCGCCCGGGGACTGCCTAGCCCGCTTGGTGGTCCCTGCTCCCATGGTAGATGGGGTGGAGTCTCCGACGGAGACGGACACTTCCGTCTGCGTCTGCTTCGAGGCTATCTCCCTCGCCCTTTCCGTTGCAACTAGCCGCGCCAGTTCTTTGGCGCTTTGTTCGGCTAGGAGCTTGGCCTCCAGCTCCTCCCTCTCCTTACAGGCAGCCTGCACTGTAAGGCGTAGCCTAAGGAGGCTCATTTTCAGGTCCTTAGCGATGTTGCAACGCGATGACGTGAAGTCAATGATCGCGTCCAACTGCTCGGACACCTCTACAACCTTGGGGACGCTTTCCCGCATCCTATCCATGGCCCGGATGAGTCCTGGCCCATCCATGGCCACGCCTAGCCTGGCGGCACCTGCTTCTGATGCCGTGGCACTTTCACAGGTGTCGGACACGCCGGATCCCACCAAACTTGCGAGCTGTGTGTCGCGCCTTTTGCACTGGGCTTAGC
This sequence comes from Aedes japonicus, assembly GCA_034211315.2. NCBI lineage: Eukaryota > Metazoa > Arthropoda > Insecta > Diptera > Culicidae > Aedes > Aedes japonicus. The sequence goes on along the minus strand of JASCZW010001588.1, from coordinate 45,071 downwards.
ACCGGGGCCTCTCTCTTTGCGGGCAGCCGGAGCTGGTCGGGAGGATGGACCCTCAGACCCCGCCGCTTTCCATTCTGGGGCCTTCGACACGATACTTTAAATACTAGTCGAGTTATTAGTACGAGGCACTGAAGAAGTCTGCACATTGTAGACGAAATACGCGTATCTGTAAAGATAAGCAGAGGTAGTTGGAATTGAATGGAAAATAATAATTTGTCTTCTCATTTCTAGTTTGATTGGTACCTGGCAATGTTCCCGGTCATCAACCAATACAAACCCGGAAAGATACGAATTGTATTCGATACAGTTGCGAAGATGAATAGCGTGTCCCTCAGTTCATTGCTTCATATAGGTCCGGATCAGCTGGTGTCATTGCTTACAGTTTTGTTCAAGTTTTGCGAATTCCGTATACAGCAATACACCTCGCCGTTGTCCGCAGGTCCCGAAGTAAAGAAGAGCGGCTTCCCCTTCTCACTGATTGTCAGTCACTAGAGGACTTTCTCCAGGAACTTTTTGTGAGAGGTGTACTTCACAAGGCTGCTCTCCCCCTTCCTGGATGACGTGAAATAGCCGATCCCCTGCCAGTCATTACCGTCGAGCGTCAGGTACGTCTCATTGTCCATGATCACAACTACGTCCATCACACAAATCCATCGGATGGCCAGAACTCGCCTTGCAATCGATGGACTCACCTTTTTCAGGAACGCCAGGATCTTTTATATCGCCGCTCGACTGTATTCAGCCGAAGCAAAGTGCGGCACGATGATGGACTTCTTCGCTTTGGGGTTGTTGCGCAAGCGAACAAACAGACCAGAAGAAAATTGCCCCTGAAAAATCGCTAACGAAGAGTTTTGTGACTTGAAAAGACTTGAGGTTAAATTTTTTTAGTATCATAATTTCTACGTACCTTTTGAAATGTAAAGTATTTAATCTAATTTTTGGGTTTATTTTTATTTTGAGTTGCTGCACCTCATGGCAAATTAAATTATTCTTCGTATGACTTAAGAAAATGCCAAACAATATTAGAAAGAATCGTACTTATCAAAGATGCGCCTTCACCATTTTCAAATCTCAGTTATTATTTCCTGGCAATAAAAAAGCTGAATTATTTATATTCATGTATCCATTGATTATCTACAATTTCTTGATTATTGCAACGATTTTTGTCAGAAATTAATAATTATTTTATAGTAATTCAACTGCTGAGAAATTAGTTATGCCCGAAACATATACTAAAATTGTTATGTTTAAGTATTCTCCATACGCGGAGTAACGATTATGATGATATAGAAGAAAATATATTCTCATCACAATGAGGCCTCAAGAGTGGACATTAAATTTTGCTAGAACGAAAGATGTGAAGAGAAACTGATGATAGTTCCGTCAGTGTACTGCAAGCTGTGAAAAATTTAGAAGAAGTATTTGAAAATTGAGCAATGGTACTCGAACCAAGGCAGGAACGAATCCGCCACCTTGACAGGCAAAAGAATGCGCGCCTGAAAATAGAACATGGGCACGATCAGTTTGAATTTGAATATCAACCAGTGAACACGATTTAGCAGATAGTAAAAGTAGAGAAAAGTGTAAGATATGAAAGATAAAGCCTGAAATAGCAACAACATTGTGAGAGTCGGGACATGAGTTAAGGAGTTGTTTTCTTCATCATTCATCATTCCATTTTTGCCATGACACAAAATCATTTTGTGCTCACAGTCGAGTACAAAACAGTATTTTTTAAGAAGCTACCTTCGTATTCCCAGCCACACGCGCAATTGTCAAAAGCTGATACGAAGTAATAATTCTCGACGTAACTTCCGTCCACCCCATCAGCAAGACCAACATGTATGAATACGATAGAAGAGAAGCAGCGATTGGCTGGTCGTCACAAAAATTCATTTCGTGCATTGTACATACACAATTGTGTCATGATAGCATTTTGATAGATGGTAAGCAATAGAAACATTGCATTCAATTCACTGACCATTTGTTTTATGTACAAAACGAGTGGAAACTAATTTATAAAAATGAATTTTCAGTGTAGCCAGGCTTAAATTGCACATAAACGCATTTGCACAAAACAGCATGTCACAAAAATGGGAAATGCTTAACGCTAACAGCATTTCGGGCGTAATGTTGGTGTTCATAGGTATACAGACCACATTGCCTCGCTACATCAATAACCGAATATTGAAACATCCATTTCTTGAAATTTCAGTTTTTTTATACCGAATTGTTCGTTTACAAACTCGGGCTCTTATCTTTCACCGAATGTTTGTAATATTTCATGTGCGATTATTATTCTTAACAGTTGGAACAACAATCAATATGCAACTAGCGATTTGAAATTGGTTCACTGTTGTAGAACCCCTTGGTCCGAATTACACCTTGAAGCCAGCACCTTGTTATACATATATGCGCCTTTGTTTTGATTTGCTGTGTTATTTTGACAGAATATTTGAGAGTGTGTTCATGTGAGTTCATTATTAGGGGCGCATTATTAAGCTTGGGACCGAGCTTGGGACCGATGTTCTAGTACTGACTGAGCCAAGAAAAAAATCGTTTTTGTATGGGACCTACTGGTCTTAGAGTTAGTCTATGGTTGGAACTTACGGCTCAGATATCCAATGGAAATAATAGTTGTTCCTTTATTCGGCACTTTGAAAGGATTTGATACAAAAATGACTAAATAAAAATACATTTTGAACTACAGTCAAGTCTGCTATAGTACGGTGGGTGGTTCCATCCATCCACCATAATTTGTCGGCTTTTATGCCCACAACTTTGCTAGTTTTCGTAGATAACAAGTTTCAAAAAAGCCTTAACTAAATATAAAAAATCAGCTCATTTGGTTGCAGGACAGCAGCAAAATCAGGGTGAATTGATGGTATTACCCACCGTATGATAGGAGAGTTGACGGTTGTAGGAACGAAACTGATCCCCCGTTGCCATTGCCAAGCGGTGTACAGTATTAAAAAGCAAATTGAATAATGCACTTGTTCGTTCAATGCAATGGGAGTTCACTTTGCTGTTTCCCTAATGTTGCATTCTAATGGAATTCAGCAGTTGACTGAAAACTGCCAACGCGCACAGAGCAAAAAGCGTTTGTAATCTACCTGTACAGGGTGGGTCGGAGTTAGTGTTTCTGTAGAGAAGTGTAACGAAGATTAAATGTTTGCATATATTTTTATATCAGTATATTTCATGTAACTAAGCATGATTAGTTTCAAATCTGTACACAAGCTTCATAATCAGCATTTGTCATATTATCATATTTGTTATGGAAATCTGTCTGGTAATTGTGTGGAAATTTTGATTTCAAGATAGTGTCGGGATAAGGGTGAATCAGGATTCATCGATTTCTCTTCAACTACTTCCCATTTTTTGATAAATTTAGCACAGCTTTTCAATACAGCACGTATTGAGACAATGTTCGACAGTACTCGAAGATGATTTGCAAGCATTTGGAGATTTCAAACAATGTGTACTTAGGACCATTTTTTGCGGAGTATGTGAAAACCGCGTATGAATAAAAAGAATGAACCCTTCCTCTATTGCAACCACATTTTTTTGAAAGTCGTTAAACCTGAACGGGTACAATGGGTTTCGACATGTTCTAAAAGATACAGAGGTGCGCAGGTAGTAAGACAGTTAGATGAAATGGAGCAAGTTCTTGGACTTTTGGATCATTCGAGGAACTGGAAACAAGCAGCCGTCAACCCTGTTTTGTGACACTGTAACGCAGATGTGGTCTTAATAGGACGTTCGACCATCATACATAAGTAAGCATCTACATGAAAATGTTACCATTAAAACAAGTGCACTTTCAAAGCAAAACGCTGTCAATACATTCCACATCTGTGCCCTTGAGATGCTGCTATAGAATTAATAAAGTGTTTGGCTTCTACGTGGACCTGAACCAAGTACCAAGTTATGAAGAAAATGAATGTATTTTTTGGCCCAGAAAGTACTAGAACACCGGTAGCAAAGCTCGGTAACTCACACCAACACACCCTCAAATATTCTGTCAAAACAACATAGAGAATCAAAACAAAAACAAAGATACAAGTACCAAAAGGTACCGGAAAGCGCAAGAGTGTATTGCAAAGTGCAGACTGTGAGGTGAACTTTACAACCAGGGGTTTTATAACAGTGAACCAATTTCAATGCGCTTGTTTCATATTAATTGTTGGCATAACGCTCAATAACGTACATCACGTCTCTAAAAAGAAAAATAGACCTTTAAACTTCTCCGTTTCCTTTTATTCAATTTAGCTGACTTGTTGTGAAACACTAAAGCTTGTAGTACACTGTTTGTCCAATAGCCAAATATTTGTCATAGGCAGATAGGCATCTGACAAACATCTATGATATCTGTCAGCTGTCTAGTTGCCTATGCCAAATATTTGGCTATTGGACAAACAGTGTACTACAAGCTTAAGATACGAAACCTTCGGAAAGCTTGATTGGATGCATGGCAGCCAAAATATTGCGATCGAGAGAGACTGGCACTACAAACTGACATTAGAACAAACACACAGTATAGGTTCTTAAGCTTGTAGTACACTGTTTGTCCAATAGTCACATATTTGGCATAGGCAGTTAGACAGCTGACAGATATCATAAATGTTTGTCAGATGCCTATCTGCCTATGACAAATATTTGGCTATTGGACAAACAGTGTAATACAAGCTTTAAGCTGAGATCACACTGTTTGACGAAACGCCAAGTATTTGGCAAATTTGGTCAAATATATTTGACCAACGTGTGATCGCCAAATATATTTGACCAAATAATTCTATGGCAAATGTTTGGTTTGTGTTTGCCATTCCAATAATTTGATGATTTGTCAACTAGTGTGATACCCTTTGTCAAATATATTTGCTCAAGTCTAACAAAAAATCTATTTGACGCTCTGGAAATTCTTGAGTGGCAAACATGAGCAAATTCATACACAGAGAAAAATAAGCCAATTCATACACAGAAAAAAATCCGTTCTGAAAACAAAATCTGTTCATTTTATCGTGATTCTGTTCACGAATGATGAAACATACCCACAAAACCATTCCAGGACCATTTCGCTTATTGTTGACGACCGTTTCCGTATTTGTTACGATATTCACCTTAGCAGAAATATAATTACCCTTGCGAAGTTTTAGCAGATGCAGTTCGATCAAGTAGCAAAAACGAATGTTGTTTGTGGAAATATTAACAGATTGCTCAGAATTTAATTCAGAGACCTTGAATATATCAAAGAGCTCAAGAAAATCCTGTAAATATTTTTTTTCAAGACTGCAGGATGCTTCAGGAATTATTTTGAAGGTCTTCAACAGTTCAAAAGTTTAAATCACGTTCCGTTTTTTAGAAACCAGTTTGCTCAGAAACTATTTCCAAGTCCTTTAGGGTGTCAAAGATTTGAAGAAAGTGCTATGCATATTTTAAGACTTCAAGATGAACAGCGATTCAATACAGTATAATAACAATCAAAGTCCTTCCTTAGCTCAGTCGGCATAGGCGCAGCTACAAAGCAAAACCATGTTGGATGTGGCTTATAGTTGTCACACAATCATACTAATGCAAAAAAAAAAATACATGGCATTCAAAACTCTCAATTAATCACTGAAAAAGTGCATCTAGAACACTTAGTTCTTCAATTTAGATGCAGGCGTTAGTCCCAATAGGGACGTCATAAAGCCAAGATGATGATGAACCATCAATTCAAGTCACACCTGTGAGATATTGTTTCATTATTCAAATTGCTCAGCAATTATTTCCTAGAGCTAAAAGCTATATGAAAAGATCTTGGAAAAGTTTTTTCAATATTTTCTTAAAACTTCACAACGATCAGGAATTATTTTCTAGACCTTGTATGTATCATCCATTCAAGTCCCGTATCTCCGATATTTTAACTTCTCTGGAGTTCAGTGAATCGATCTCCGAAGTTTTGAGTATTTATCTGTAGTATCGGGGACTTCCCTGTATTTCTTGGATTCTCTTAAATTAATGAGAGTTATCTGAAATTTATGGAACTTCCTTGCAGCTTTAGAACTTAACTCAAGTTGTCGAGCTTTAACTGAAGTTCTCTGGAATTGGCTTTTCCCAGTTCTCAGAAGTTCTTTACACTTCACTGTAATTCAATTAAATTCACTTAAAACTTTTTATAAAACCTCGGGACTTAGTTCGAATCGTACAATTTTTTAAGTTTTACTAAAACTTCCCAACTTAATTACAATACTGTTTGACTAGAGCAGCGCGACAAACAAACAACCAAATATATACATGGAAAGAAATGACGAGGTACACAGAAACAAAAGCGTTCACGAAAATGAAAACGGACCGTGAACTAGTTCACGTTTTCAGGATTTTTACCTAAAAACGTGATTTAGTTCATGATTACGTGATTCAGTTCACGGTGTATTTTTGCTTGTTCTCGAATTCATGACTGCAGTTCACGAATCCGGGCACGGATTTTTTTCCGTGTATTGAAATAACAATCTCGATAGATGATATCTACATTAAACACATTTTTGTTTCAACCACGAAATATGTTTAGTTGGGATTGTCATAGTTAAAGAGCCATAATTGTTACACACCTTTCATACGTGTATTATCAACCTGTGTGTATGCTTGAAGACCACAATACAAAACAATACAAAGAACAACCTGGTAGTTTTCAGTTCGATTTCAAATTCATCGTGGCGTCCGAAGAGAAAAAAAATTGGAGTAAGGTGGGAGGGGAGATTCGGGAAAACGTGACAATCCATACAAAAACAAAATGAAGGTCCATTCTAAAACGTGACAAGGAGGGTGTTATAAAAATTCACTTTTTGCGTGACATAATTAATGGACGTTCCCCTATTAACTTACATCATGTAAACGAGAAGATGAATATTCGAATGTGTAAGTTTGTTGGGCTTAACAGTACTATCAGCGGGCGGATAGTCATGAAGAAAATGAATGTATTTTTTGGCTCAGGAAGTACTAGCACACAGGTACCAAGCTCGGTCCCAAGCTTAATGATTCGCACCTACCAACGTAAATCACACCAATACACCCTCAAGTATTGTGTGAAAATAAAACCTAGGAGTTCTACTACAGTGAATCAATTCCAAATCGCTAGTTTCATATTGATTGTTGGTGCTATTATTGGAACAATAAAAATATCAACAAAATCAGTCTCTGATCGATCCCACATTATGTGATAACAAATTCATTCTCAACGATTCCGGAACCAAAAATGTTATTCACATAAAAATTTAACTGATCCCAAGCATATTTAAGTGTATTTAAATCAACCATATTCTGAAGTTGTTTCAAGCTTATAATCGCAATCTAAAAATATAGTTGATTTAAAATGAAATATCATTGATTGAAATATACTTTTTTTTCCGTGTATTTGCAATAATTTGAAAACAGTATAATACGTAATCAAATATTTTTACGAAAGTTGGTGAAACAATCGATTGACATATTTGGCCAAATAATTTTGAGTCAAACGTTTGCCAAAACTAATCAAATTGTGATAGCTTGTACAAACAACTTTGCAAACAGCAGTATTTGGCAAAAATTAACGAGATTTGATATTTGGCGTATTGTCAAACAGTGTAATATTAGCTTTAGGCTGTGTCCCAATTTGCGAATGAATTTTAATTTTCACTTAAACTTGACAGATGGAAGTCATTTACTCTAGCTGACTTATTTCTGACAGACGGGAACTCAATTTTCACAAACACCTTTAATCGATTAATCGATTATTTTCCATCTGTCAAGTTTAAGTAAAGTCAAAATAAATGCGCGAATTGGTACACAGCCTGTACAACGCACCATATACCGAAATTTATGATTCTTACTCACGTTCACCCTGTACACCGAGGTTGGGGACGGCAATCTCCCAATGAGAAAATGCATTTCCTACTAAATGTACCATTCAATTCTCATTACTCGATGAACTCGTCGTTGTGGGTGGTAGCGCTGCTCCTAGCGAGGATGCTTTCACGGTATTCTGTATGGGCAACAGAAGCCATGCTCAAGTGCAACGGTTGTTTTCCTCCTGCAAAGCTGAACGAATGGAAAGAAGTATTTTTCAACTTCTACTGAGTGGATGCTACCTTATATTGAAAAAGATTGCTGCATGTTTGATGCTGCAGAAGTAGGTCAACGTGAAATCGCAAAGCGAGTTTATATCATTTCGATGGTGACGGTTGTTTCGTGGAATTTTGTGCAAGTAGGATATGTTCAGGGAATGCTCTGTCAACATTTGCATACGAGTATTAATTTCAAACCAATTTGAATTCAAATTGACTGCTGGGGAATTCCGGCAATAAAATGAACTTATCTTGTTTGTGAGTTTTATATATTTGACAAGCAACTTAACATCAAGTTTTTTTTCGGAAACACTAAGGATTAAAGTGTGATACTAACTGCCTACTGTAAAGAGCGGGACCAAAATCCGTACGCCTAAGCACATGGCATTACACAGCCTTACATGTTCGTCGTCTTGTTTTCGTTGCTATACTCAATCATTATTTGCAGTTGCAAGAACCTAGTTTCAGACCAAACTACAGTTAAATTGCATCACTTTCAATAAGCTGTAACATTTCGCCCTTTGGGTTGATTTCAACGAAATTTTGGGTGAAATGACCTCAGCGTGTATTGTTTACACTGCGTGAGTTTCATTGTGAAATGTGCCGTAGTCTCGAAAATGGAATCGAAGGAACAGCAAGTGCGCGAGAACATTTTGCACAAACACCTCGACAACCCACTGCTTTCACATCGGAAATATGTGGAAAATTCACCAGTCTACGGTGTCTCGTGTCATGAAACGTTTCGGGCAACGTTCAACTGTCGAAAGAAGGAATGTGAGTGGTAGAAAAAGTGTTTGCTGGTTGCTGCCTTTAAACGCAAACCCAACTGTTCCGTTCGAAATGTCGCAAAAAAGCTGCACTTGACCAAAAGTTTCGTGCAGAAAGCCAAGAAACGAGCCGGGCTCCGTTCATTCAATGTTCAGAAAGCTCCAAACCGCAATGAAAAGCAGAATAGGACAGCTAAAAAACGTGCACGTAAGCTGTACACACAAATGTTGACGAAACCACACTGCTGCATCATGGACGATGAACGATGAAACACACGTAAAAGCGGGCTTTAAACAAATTCCCGGCAACCAGTATGTGACTGCGAAAGATAAGTTCGATGTTCCAGAGTCTCTCAGGAAACAGCAAGTGTCAAAGTTCCCCAAGACATTCATGATTTGGCAGAGGATTTGTTCGTGACAACTTCAACTGTAAATGGTTAATATGAATTAATCCCTGAAAAAACGACTGCTTCCGTTTCTCAAAACACACAACGTTCCTTCAATTTTTTGGCCAGACCTAGCCTCTTGTCACTACTCCAAAGATGTTCTGGAGTGGTAAAAGACGAACGGTGTCATTTTCGTGTCGAAGGATCTTAATACCCCAAACTCTCCAGAGTTGCGGCCAATTGAAACATATTGGGCTATTATGATGCACGCGCTTCGTAAGCATCCTAAAGTTGTCAGTACAGAACAGGAAATGTTGAAGTCATGGTTGAAAGCGGAAAAAAATGTCGGCTCAAACGTTGAACAAAGTCTTATGCGTTAACGAAAGTTCGGGCTTTTGGCTGTGGTAAAGTGAAATTAAAATACATAAGCCAAGATTATACATCGTATTTTATTCCCTGAATATTTCATGACAATCGGTTGAGATACTTGTTTTTGAGAACGAGTTTAAAGTGATGCAATTTAACTGTGGACACCCTTTACCACCCATTGTAGCACTGAAACTATGTCTAACAGCAATGGGTTCTCCTCTTTATAAGACTTGATCAAGCTTTAATAACCACTGATTATACTAATCATGCCATTGTATGAAGAGCCAAAAACGGGTTGGGTGGATCGATAGGCAACATCACTTATACGTTTCTATAGGCATACAAAGAATCTCCTTCCAACAACAAGATTGAACAATTGGTCATAAGAGCGAGCTTTCTAACATGGGCGGGAATGGGAGCCTGCCCTCTATTCACACACTATTAGCCATGGGGAGTTGGAATTCCCACTCTCCCCATCCAGAGTGCTTCAATTGGGTGCCCTGGTGGTCCCTCCTCACCACCTTGTTCTACTAGAATTCCCTGGAGCAGATGATAGTAGTTTGAAATGCTTTTGCTTTTATGCACTAGATGACATCACATACTTGTATATTCATCTCCATTGTGCATACTTCTCTCAAATATTTGATCCAAGCGGTTGTAGTAAAATTTAAAATAAATTTATAAAATAATTTTTTTTTCATGAAAATGCAAATAAATATCTACCAGCGCTGTATTTGTGGCATGAAATTGTCATTTTCCCAACACTGAAATGGTGCTATCTGTTGTAATAAAGGGTGTGCCACATCATATTTCACCTCGGAACGCTGTACAAAATTACTTAGTTGACCGATCCTTTTCAAACTTAAAAACGCTAAAATATAACCTTTTCGCATATTTATTTAATTCAACTACAATACCGTAACCCTAACGCTTAGCTTAGCTTTTTCTATACGGAAACCCATTTTTTCCGCATGCTTTCCTCAGATTTGACCTCCTTCAGATGCCTCCGTAGTGCTAGCTTCATAATAGCCCAGTATTTTCCGGATGGCCGCGGTTCCGGTGTGTTGGGAGGTTCATGTCCTTGGGTACGAATGTGACTCCGTTGGCTTCGTACCACTCCAGGATAACATTTGAATAGTGGCATGAAGCTAGATCCGTCCAGAAGGTCGTAGGGCCCTCGTGTTGGCTCAACAATGGAAGTAGATGCTTCTGTAGAAACTCCTCGAGATAGAGCTCCTGTTTACAGTCTCGGTAATCACAAACGGCTACTCCGTTTGCCACATGAGAAGATCGCTTGCCAAATCATGTATTTCTTGGCAAACTTTTCAAAGTTTCTGCTTCCTTACTTCCTCCGAAACATCAAACTTGTGATGGGCGGGGCAGAACGGTAGCCCCAGAAGCTGCTGGAAGTCCACCATGACATAAGTCATCCATTATGCAACAATGAGGCTTCGTCAGCATCTGAGTGTACCGGGGTAGTTTTCCGGGCCCGTGACATTCACATTGTGCAACACTAAGTGTTTGCAGAAAGGGATGCCTCCGTTATTCAAGCAGCCCTCCTTTGTTCCTATATTTTGACCTAATTTGGCGTTAGCCCATTACCAAATACACTATATTAATAATATACGTCACTTCAAATTTTTTCAGGTGACATTTTTTTGCACATGTGCTGCCGAAAGTAAGAAACGTATCAACTACTACACTCTAAATTCACTCGCTCGTAAAAAGCTATCCAGTTATACCTTGCGTGATATTTCAAAAGTACTCAACTGACAAATTGAAACTAATCACATATTGTCAAACTAAGGCCCTAACTAAGGAATCAATTTCCGAATAACTCACCGAAATATCGAGTTGTTGCCAGCTGCGAAGGTCACGACAAAAGCAACACTCAACTAAGGTTTGTGGAAAGTAGAACAAGATAGGCCAAAGATCGCCTGCTCAGATGAAAGCGAGAAATACGGCTAGTAATCTTCATTTTTGAACACCATCGAATGATTTTCAAACATTACGAAGTCGAGAGATACATTGACGCATATTTGATAAAATTGATCCTTAGTTTGCGACTTGAAAAACACTCAACAATATTTTTTTAAATCTGAGTTGATTATGACTGGCTGAATTTTTTCATACTTCAATTGAACTTTTGTCCGATTCCTTGCAGTTGGTAAATAAAAACGAAGAGAACCGTCACCAACCCTTAATGTAGGATACCTGGACCGGAGGATAGCTCGGTGGATGATTGGGGTGCTCGAGGGCTGGATGGGATGCTTCTTGGCCTTGGGTAGAAGACTCCTCCTTGGAATGGCAATAGACAACTTTACTCCATACATTTAACATACTACTTTATTTTAGAAAACACCAACTCTAACAACAACTACATTTATTAAAACTAAAAACTACAATTAATTTTCGGTCACACAGGACCGTCTTCGATCGGTTTCGACTAACAACTAAACTAAAATCTTCCCTCACTTCTAGTATCCCCAAACACGAATAGCCGGTGGTGAATACAGCAGACAGTTCGCTCACGCTCACTGTCCATCGGCTATCGCAAGATCAGCTGCATCGATGACGTCACAGCAGGCACGATCGAAAAGGAAAGTGATCTCCCTTGATGACGTAGATCGCCGGCAGCGAGCGATGGGCAGAACAAATGCCACCAGAAACAACAGTCTGCTGTGATGGCCTTCAGTGGAGAATAACCAAAACAATTGGGACGTCTGCCGTACTGCTGGTCGGTCGAGATGATGATATGTTAGGGTGGTCCTCACAGACAGAGACGTTACTTATTTTAAAATGTTTTTATGAAGCACGCATTTTCGTGGAAAACTTGGATTTCCGAGGGGATTATTCATTTAAGCAGTGTAATGCATTTAGTTATTCATGAGTTGTATTAGCTTCCTCGTTCGTCAACAGGGGTCAAGATCCGTTTGCGGCCTCTGCCTGTGCGGTTTTTCAAAGTTCCCTCGAATTACCACTTGTTTACGATTTTCTGCAATGTGGATGTGCTCTTCCGTTGGCAGTCACTATTTCCCGCAACGATTTTCCACGAAGGCACATACTGATCACTTGTGTGCACGTGGCAATATCGGTTTCTTTCCTGGTGGTTGTAAATCAATATTCATCGGTTTTTATCGGTTGCCAGGGTTTCGAAAAGTTTGACTTCCAACTAGACTTCCAATTTGTTTGAAAACATTGTGGACATTCTGCTAATGTCAATAGAAGATGGTACACAATAGAAGATGGCACTGAAGTACAATGATGAGGCATGATAGCAATATGCATAGATTCAAAATTTGCTTAAAATCGATTCTGAGAAACTTGTGTGGGAGTGCAGCGGGCTGAGCTCGTTTGTCTCTTCTCATGTCCTTGTCCCAAAGCACAATTTCTTAGTCTGGCCGTCTGGTGGCATGATGCTGCATAAGAAAATTGCAAATCAAGCCAAAACTGATGGGTTTATACAAAGTTTTACCTAATCGAAGATATAAAAATAACTTCGTATCGAAAAAGGCAAAGCCTTACACGAATAGTGGTAAATACAAGGGGTAAGTCGCTAAGAACAGTGTGTTAGGCACATCGTTGTTGAAAATTTTACACCATAACGGAACATGTGCGGCACTCTGTGGCACACTTTTGACATTTGTATCTTTTGAACATATAATCTAGCAGCCCTGGAAAATTGACGTTGTATGTTTTTGTGGTGTTGTTTTGATTTGTTTGTTTTGCTACACAACAGAAAGTCTTAGATAGAATCTATTGTAAGTGAACTATAGAGTTTCATGTTTGTTCAGGCGAAATCTTGAGTGGAACAATGGATTTATAATATTAAAAAATTTAAATATTAAAATAAATAAGTCGTGACATGATATCACTTCGCAGCTTCAACTAAAGGCACATAAAGGCGGATTATGGAACCATCAACCTTCATCTTCAAAATAATTTCAAAAAGAAAAACCTCTGCAACCTGCCACTGTCACAGCTAACCACCGAAAGGATCCAAGAGATTGAAGAGGACATGTGGATCATGGCTGAGAGAAGTGATGTGCTTCTTAGATCCTGGCAATGTCAGGCACAAAAAAGGAATTTAGTATTTTCTCAATCCCACAACCATCACATCCGCCACTGCCTGCCTGGCCAGGCAGAGATATAATGTTTATTTCCGAATGCCAAATTGCTCATTTTGGAGACGATGTCAAACATATACGGACACATGGACATCGATAGTAACAGATCAGTCCTGTTGCAACGCAGTTCGTAAGCCTCAGCAATGCCTATCTGTGTTCAAGGCTCAAAAAGCTTTGTGAAACCATCTGAAGATGTCATCAAGAAATCTTTATAATAAAACCAAATTTCTAAGATTTTCAGTTTCCAAATTATTGCCATTTTGATTTGAATAGATATCAAGCCAGTTACAGGGTGTTATAGGCAGGAGTTTCATCTTGTTGAAAAAAAACCGTGAACAACTACCGTAGCCGCCACACAACACCCTATTCCAACATCACCGAATCGATGCACACCGACCGAGATCATCGATCATGCAACGTTCAAATCTTCGTTTGTATATCCCACACTCTATTCTTATGTACATAGCCCTATTAGAAACAAGAATTCAGTTCCGAATTACAATTCAAACGAAACGGTGAAATATCACAAGTCCCCTTGGTGGTCCCTATCCGATTTCGGTGGTGCAGCGGGAATAATTAATTACTCCTTCGGTGTTGGAGTTTTAGTTAGTGGCTATTTGGCTTCAAGTGCGTCGTTTGGACCCTAGTTTTGCGCCGAAGAGCTAGGACAGCCTAACTTTGAAGAATTAAGTGCTTGTTTCCTGGACACAAAGAGCTTGTGGCAACCCACCCGCGCGCGTTTTGTACCGGACTTAGTGCTTTTCGGTGGCTGCTAAGGCAGCGAAGAAAGACTCAATCTGGGGCGATGAAACTCGAAACGAAGAACTTTTTCTCACAAGCGTTCGTACAAAAAGTCGTTCGTTTCGAGATCCAAAATACGGCCCCTGAACTTGTTCACGCTCGAACGCGTCTCGTTCGTTGGTTTCGCAGGCGTACGTGAACTGCTGAAAAAGAGGATAAAGTAGTCTTAAATATACAACAGTTAATAAGTATTCTCGCATTTAATTTTAGCGATTTGCATCTTGAGCTCCATTATTTATCAACCATCACTGAAAGTTGTTATCAAAAGTTAGGCAAACAAAACAAATCAATCACCGGGTTACCATGCGTAACCAAAACATAACGATTGAGCTTTCAAATTAGCGTGGCACACATGGGCACATTTTTGCACCACGATCGAAACATCAGGACTCATCGTAACGCTTAGAGGCACACTTAAAGAAATGGGCACAAGAGATATTGTGCTGAGCGACTCACCCCTTGGGTAAATACCATATAAAATTGTACGAGCATATTAGATATGTAGTTTAAGTGAATGTAGCTTGTTTTAGTAAAACATTAAAAATGGTTATTTTCCAATTGTGCACACTCGAGAGCTAATGTACTAGCGTCGGTTTGATTGACAGCTGCTGTGCAAAAACAGAGAGCAAAAAATGACAGTGCTCGCTTGCTGAGCAACGAGAGTTACTCGAGGTACCTCAAAAGCAACTCTGAAATAACTCGCGATCAAGAGCTGTCTTGCCCCTAGATCCAAACATAATAAACTTCCAGACGAAAATAACTAAGATCGCTGCCAATGCAGCTGAGGGTTGTTGACAGTATGCACTGGTAGAAAATCTCACTTCAATATTGTGTCTATAAAACGAATTGGTTTGACAATAGTAAAGGTAAACGCTCAATTTTGTAATGTCAAAAATGTTTCATTTCTAGAATTTTGTTCGATTCAAATTTTTTAGAAATCCTTTACAATAATTGAAGACCATGCTTCGCCTGTTGAGTAATTATACAATTGAACTAGAACATAAATAATATTTTTGTAAAGTATTATCCCCCCAAAATGATTGAAAAATTTTTCACGTCATGGATGCACGCTTAATTTTGAGACTGACTGTATTGGCATTAGATATTGCAGAAAATTACATGATATTTTTTCAAACTGTGCAAGAAATCTTTCAAAACCAAAAGTATCAACTGCTGAACTTGAAATGGAACTTATCGCATTCAGTCTATTAACTCATACCCTGCACTGACTAGCCACAAATTTAATATATGTAGCCTGTCTCACTTTCTTCCACTTCAATTGGTTATACCGAAAATAGGACTTCACAACATAATGGAGCTGTCGACCTGCGAACATTTTATTTCTTCTTGTTTTTTTCGTTTCCATTTTTCGGTGCTATAATGGGTGTGAACAGGGCAGCACAAAAAGCGTGTTATCGTCCATAGGTTATCTACGGTAATCGCATCTATGTTTGATGCAAAATCTAATTATAGTCCCCTCCATCCTTCTACCCTTCGGTCGGCCACAGACACGTTCGTTCCAGTGACTGTCTGGCGACAATATTTTTGATTCTATTATGTGCCCTAGTCCTTCTGCTATCTGCTCCAGGATAGTGTTCCTTTAACGTATGTCCGTTGGGTTCGTTCCCACCTTGATTCCTGCACTCGAAGGCTACAATCCTTTTGTGTTGTCTGGAATAAAAGTGTCAATCCAGGGGTTTGTTCGGTTTTCTAAAAATGAGGCTAATTTCTTATGTCGACTTGGAAGGAAATTCAATTTCATAAACTAATGTTTACTTATGTCCTCAGCACGTGACAAGCGGCATTAGTCTTTAGTTGTTTTCCTAGCAAAAATTCCAAACGACGGGAAAGTTCGTAACGGTGGAAATCAATACTCTCGTGTTAGTTTGGAAAGAAAATATTTCTGCATTATCATATTTGACACCATTAGTACCCGGTTGTTGCTCACTAAAATAGTTGTCTATTCAAAGGAATATTCGTCGTGGCAAATATTGCCGAGGGACACGCCACATTTGGTGTAATCAATCAAAAAAAAAAAAAAAAAACAAAGCAGTAGGCCATTAGTGTTATTATTATTCGGAAAATTATAAGCACAATCTTGTGAACATAGACCATTCCCATGGTGTTGAGTTTCTTCCGTGATAATAACCATCAATGAACAATTTTCACTGAATCATATTTTACGTTTCCCATTTGTGTCGGAAAACGAACGATTAACGTCTGATCAACGACTGTATGTGGTGTGGAATGTTGATCTCAAAGCAGCTAATTCATTCGAATGTATAATCCAGTCATAAGCAGGGAGTAAACAGAATACATGATAATTCACATTAATGCATCATTTGCCGCTCCGTAAATCATAGCGCGTAAATTTCTTCCACTGATTAGACTTTAATTTGTGCTACGGAATACGAAAATCATTTGAAGCATGACATGTGTAAACAAACATAAACAATATTAATCAACGTTATGTTTTCACTGTGTAGCACTCACATTTGCTTATAAGCGATGTAATAACGCAAATTCGTTTGCTGTTGTTATGCTTCATTAATATACTCTCAACATGAACGCGCCGGTATTTACACAGATCTTTTCAAATGCACAAATCTGCGTTTGTAAACAATGATTTAAAAGTTAATTTTGTCCAAACTATTTCCTCGGCCACGCAAACTAACATCACCATCAGAAAGGGTAATGTGTCTTAAATGAGATGATGGCATTAATGTACGTTAGACTCTGGACTTGGAGCGGATTAAACGTTTTGAGGAAGTATCGGTTTATTATTCCAAGGAACGAAATAAAAATGTAAGTTTGTTTGTAAACAATTAACGGAAAAGCAAATTGTGGTACACCTTGTTGATTTATTATTATTGCTAAAGTTTTGAAACTCGAGAAACAACGGAAGTAGGATAGCGCATCAATGATTCATAACAGCGTACAACTTTCGACATTATGTATCATGCTTTGAACGGGAGGGAAACCGACTTTGGGTCATGAATTGTTCCAGTTTCTAACTGTACCATGTACAACATCTTATTTACAAGCATTGAGTATGTCGCTCATCCCTTGCGAAGATCGCAGCAAGCCGCGCTTCTGAATTGATGTTTTTTTTTGCTCCGTCGATTTCACGAAAACAAACATTTTGTTCAGTATTCAATACAAACTATTGAAACCAAAAATTGATTTATTGATTGGAAGTGACAAGGAAGTACCTGTACGAAAAGTGGTTCCAGCGAACTTATTTTTTTTCGTAATATGTGTTAACGTTTGTTTCGGTTATGTGGCACTAAGCCACAAGGCTACCGTTCGAGAAGCTATGCTGGAACGGAACTGCATTGGAAGTCAAATCAATTGAGACGCTGGTGTTCCAACTGAGAAATCTTCCTTTTGGAACACAAAAATATTTGTTGGAAGGTGATTTTTGACATCCTAAGAAAGATACTGACTACGTCTCTCGTTACATTTCAGCGGCTGTGATCTACAATTCGAGTGAGTTCGTTCCATTTTGTCATACAGTTGATTAAATTCATTTTTTTTGCTTCTTAAAAAACAGCTTGATTGTTTGTTTTGGCCACGTTTTTTGCGTTGTCGGAGGCTACAATCGTTCAATGGTGTTGAATTGTACTATGCAGAAAAGTTTCGAAACTATAATTAGCTTTAAATGATTTTATGATTATTTTTGACCAGGTCTTTACTGCTAGAGAGCGAGTAATGGCCCTATACCCATGATCCACATGGGGCTTTGACTATGATTAATGCTTGAGTTCTGACAGTTCAAAGAGAAATGAAGCATCACTTAAACTTTTTAGACAAGATGCTCCCAACAACCATTTTTAAATACACTGAAAGGCAAAATAAAGAGCCCAACACATCATTTTTAAAATTTCTGTCAATTATTTGGTTAAAAAATTAAAGATAACATCCTGTAGTCTTTTTTGATATCTTATTATTCATATACCTTTCAAGTTTCACTTATGGAATAGTAAAAGAAAGAGTCTGGCTTGAAGAAGGAAAAAAATCAATTCGTGTTTAAAAAACAATAACAGTGACAGAAAAAAGTACCCACTTCGCCCGGGAAGATAAATTTAAGTTAGGGAAAAGCATTTTACTAATTGATTTGTCCTCCATTGGCCTTCAGGACCGGCTGCAGGCGCTTCGTTATGCTCTTCACCAGGTTTCTTAGGTGTTGTGGATCAAGCTCTTACCAGGCGCGCTTCAGAGCTTCAAAATAGTTGAATTTATTAGTAACACCAGTTTTGTCAACCCTGGCTTCTAGAATCACCCACAAATTCTCGATGAGGTTGAGGTCCGAGCTTTGTGGAGGCCATTCCAACGGTTTGATCTGACAAGACCAGAAGAAAGACCTGGTCTTCTTGGCAGCATGCTTCGGGTCGTTGTCCTGCGTCATACCACGAAAAACACCCCCAGACCATCACATATAAAAAATCACTACGTTCTGTAACATGAGACCATTAAATTAAATATCCTTGAAATTGTATTTGTTTGCATGTTAGGAGTTAGAATTAAAAATTATATTATTTATAAAAATTCGCCCATTCACGCGCCGTCCACTACCATACGGCTCGACTGCACTCGAGCACTCGCTTCCACCCATTCTCATGGGTTGGTCACCGTGAGTAGCGAGAGAGCGAGAGGATAAATATGCCGCCTGCCCCATGGTAGGAGCTCATTAGTATGTGAGAGATAAAAGTGGTCGGACGCGCGGAAAACCAGTCGAGTGTAAAAAATATAATAGATTAGCTTAGCGAGTGAAGTGTGGCCAGTGGAAGAGGCTAATCGACTAGCTGGTCTAAAAGAAGAAAAATCCGGGTTCGGAGGTGCGGGAATCGAAGTTCAGCGACCATCAACCAGAATCCCTCACGAGGCGCCAGTGTTAGTTGCCTTCGAACCGGTCCCAGGACAGGGCAGTCTATTTAACAATTATCTCCAACTATTCATTTTCCTTTTTTTAAAGATTTCTCTTGAAGGCTACGTCAGTTCTCCGTGTCTTTTTCAGGTAGATACCAAATCCTCCCTATCTCCAACGGGTGTTCGTGATCGAGGAGTGTCTTCTTGGAGATTATTGCGTGAAGTACTGATAACAGTAACTGGTTCTGTTTCATGGTGACATTCATACACGAGGTGTTCATACGCCCCAAGGGTCTCGATTACCTGTGAAAATTTTTGAAGAGATACTTTCAAAACCGGGTGCTGATCTACAACGGCTTTATTGTATTGTCAGTGAAAGGCGAAACACTGTAAGAAGTGGAAATGCTGGCGACCGAAGCAATCGGCAAAATTAAAAACTGGATGCAAGCGTTGAAGCTACAGATAGCCCACCACAAAACAGAGTTGCTGTTGAGTAGCAACTGCAGCGAGCAGAAATTGTTATCGGAGGACATGCCATAGCCTCGAAGCGCGTGCTGAAGTATTTGGGTGTGATGATAAATACGCAAATCATGTCGGCTCTACAGCGACAATGGCGTGAGAATTAAGAAGAGAGTAGTTGAGCAGAGTAGCGGGTTCTCGCTCTCAGGGGATGTTTCACCGTCGCACAGTGATTCCAAGGTGGAAAAAAGTCGATAAATCAAATTTCTCATTTCACAATTATTATATTTTTTGTCGTAGACTACGTTTTACGGAAAGTATAGGGTGTCACTTGAAAATCTCAAAATAAGCAACCCTCATGAAATGTCTTAACAAATTAATCGCTTTAACTTCATAAATGCTCGATAGATTTTCAAGATGTTCACAACAATCGGTTGGAAATTTTCCCGCGTATCAATTCAACAATCAATCACTATCCGTTAAATAAGTATAATCCGTAATAAATAATAAGTTTGTTTTGCAGGCTAAATTTAGATCAACGTGAACTAGATCGAGAAGGTTTTAATTCAAATGCGGACCGTTTCATAAGGAGTGTATCGAAAATAAGCTATTCACAAACTTTCTTTCAAATTATGTTGAAAACCGATATTTTATTCATACAAAAAATTGATCCTTTATTGTACGAGGTTAAACTTGAACATAATGAAGACCGGATGAAATTTAAGTTATTCCTTCACGAATTTTCGAACTTTGGATCGAATGCTCTTCATCAAGTTCCGGACAAGTGTTGCCTCGCATTTTTTGGACGCTTGAACCCAAATTTTTTTGAACTCCTGCATGTTCCTAGCTGCCTTACCAGTCTTCTTGAAGACCCTCTTCACGATTGCCCAGTAACGTTCGTTGGGTCGAAGCTGAGGGCAATTTGGTGGATTGATATTTTTCTCAACGAAATCTATACCCTTTTCCGCAAGCCAATTGAGAGTGGTTTTGGCATAGTGAGCCGACGTTAAATCCGACCAAAACAGTGGAGGTGTACTATGCTTCTTATATAAAGGTAACAATCTCTTCTGGAGACACTCAGATAGATAGATTTCCGCATTTATAGTTCCGGTAGTGTAAAAAATGGTTGACTTCAAACCACAGGAACATATTGCTTGCCATACCAGTACCTTTCGACCGAATTTCTCCACTTGAATCGACCTGTCCGCATTGCTCACATCCTCCCCAACGACGGCAGTAAAGTATTGTGGACCTGGAAGGGTTTTTAAGTCCTCCTTTACATAGGTCTCATCGTCCATCAAAACGCATGCATCCGGACGCTGCAAAAGACGCGAATACAATTTCCGGGCCCTTGTTGCTGCTCGCTTCTTCTGTTCTGCACTTTGTTTCGAGATTTTCTGCTTCTTGTAGGTCTTCAGGTGGTTTCGCCTCTTGATACGCTGGATCATTCCGACACTCGATCCTGGTTTTTTGGCCAAATCACGTATTGACATTGATTTGTTCTTCATGATTAGAGATACCACTTTCTGCTCCAGTTTCGGGTTGGAAGAACCGGGTTTTCTGCCTCTTCCTGGTAGCTCATCCAAAGAATAGTGTTCCCCAAACTTATTAATGATGGTTTTAACACTCGCATGATGAATTCCAAACCCCCTCGCCAATGTTCGCATAGTAATGGCTGGCCCACAATTGATACGTTGCGGATGCGTTTGCGTAAATTTGACAGTTTTCCCATAGCTTTTCTGTCAAGTTTACGTCAACGCATCCGCAACGTATCAATTGTGGGTGACCCTTAATACCCTTCTCATTTAGCCATGTGTCCAGAACCTTAATTTTCACTTCCTTTTCAATACGCAACATTTTGAAAACGCAGAATTTGAACCGCACAAACAAGTAAACAAAAGAAAGCTGACAGTCAAACGCACAGCATGCAGTGTTCAGAGCAAAAAAAACCAACACAAATACATGCGTACAACGCAAATGTATGTGGATAGCTTATATTCGATACACTCCTTATCCGTCCTTTTCAGGACGACCCATTCAATTTTGAGAGAGTTTGTTGGATTGAATTTGTCTAGCATTACACACTTAGAATTATATGCCGAGTCTCGGCTTTCTGAAACCGAGATCCGCACATCCGACCTCTTGGTTTCGATCTCGGCTTTATTATGTTAACCGATAATCTCGGTTTGGGTCAACCTGAGAACTCATTTAGTTAACTGGGAATCTCAGCATGAGCAAACTTATGTATCGGTTTAAATTCAAAACAAACAAAAATTAAGGTTATCGTTACAGGCACGACATCCATCGGCATTTCGTCCCAAATTCGTTTGATTACGTTTTTGAATTGGTTCATATTAGACGCCCTGTGGTCATTTACCTTTGCCAGCATGTATGACCATACGAAATAATCCAAGGGACTCGGATCTGGTGAACTGGGAGGCCATTCATTTTTGTCCAAAAAGTCGATCACATTTTCTGAACGAGATTTGCAGTATGCGATGGCGCTCCGTCCTGCTGAAACACATAGCGATCATTTCCAAACGCCTCTTGTACATATGGCTTGACAACTTCCTCCAAAACTTCCGTATTATAATATACGGCATCCACTTTAACGCCTTTTTCGATAAAAACCAGTGGTAATTTGTCTCGCTTGCAAATTCCTCCCCAAACCATCACTGACGCAGCACTTTGGACCCGTGGAATATTCCTATCATTCTCTGGAACAGTTCTCGAAGAGAGAGCCCGCAATCTGTCGTTCTGGTTAATTTCTCCCCCATCGTGCCGCGACAAAAGCAGACTTGCTCTTTCTAGTAGTTTCAGCTTGGAAGGTTCCGAAACTTCGTAAACCTAACGTTTCTTGAAAGCTTGGAATCCGAGGTCATTTTGAAGTATATTGTGTATTGACGATCTCGAAACATTCAGATCTGCGGCAATTTGACGTACAGAGCGCTGTGATTCTCGTCGAATCCGTTCCCTGACCACTTTAACAACTCGTGCAGTCCGCACCGTGCGAGTACGACCGTATCATGCAACGAACAGGTGTCACGGTACCTTCGAATGGTTCGGTACACAAAATCGTTTAGCGTTTCGAAAATCAGGGTTTCATCTTGCGTTATTTTGCGCTAATACGGTTACGGGAGTTCAGGCTATTGGAATGTCTTAGAAACCCATAAAATTGGTAAATAGCTACATAGATCTCGTACTAGATTACCAAGGTTTAACCTTCTTACAAATATTGCTTGGCAAACCAACATTTGATCCAATTCCTGGAAGGCCGAGTGTTATATACAACAAACTCAGCGCGATGAACCTGTCTCGAAATTTTCAACTCCGGTTCCCAACCAACTACTACTGCACCGATTTGAATGATACAACCACCAAATGAAAGGCACTGTAGTCTCACCGCTTTTGAATTTTATTGGAATCGGTTCTCTGGCTCCGGAGATACCCCCGGGGAAGTGACCAATTTCTGACTTAGATCAAAACCTATCATGCGACACACACTATGAGAATTCAAAAATAACTCCAATGGTGATGATATCAAAAGTCCAGAACCACAATGACAACATCCGATTTCGCATTCCTAGTACTCCCAGGGAAGTGTAAAAAGGGTCAGATCTCACGATAGGTGGATTAATTTAAGTTTTTATTTTCAAATTAATTTACATGTAATGTGTGAACAAATTCACTGTAGTAACCTATTTATGATTTCGACTGTACACTGCATAGGCCACCGGATCATCTGGAACATCCGGAATATTTGAACTGTAGTGCATCGCTTTTGTTTTAGAGTGACGTAAAATAAACAGGTTTCCTGGTTTATTATCAGCTTTTTAGCAAGTGGTATTTGGTCTAGTTACTATCCTTGATATTTAGAACCAGTTCCAACCTGCGATTCCCGAACTTATTTTCCGTGCAAACCTCAATCCGATACGAGTTACAAATACAACCATACACACTGAAGTTTATCACACAACATGCCGACAAAATGTTGATACCCGATCCAGTTTGGAACTGGATCAAAAACGAATTCGCTATTAGTATTTTATTGGATGTTCCGGATATTCCAGGGGACCATACAGTGGCCATATCTCTATAGTATGGCCTAATAGGACAATTTAGATAGCTTTTGAAATCAGCTGCCCAAAATTACTTGGAAACACATAATTTAGCTATGGTAAATCTGTTTTTAGGCTTTTTTTTCCGCATTTTGTATGGAATGGAATCACTGTGCATCGGAGGCTACTCGAGTCGATTGCGTAGAGGGTGAGAGCTGAATGGGTCATTCAAGTTAGACTGTAGACATAGTTTTTTTTTCTGTGTGTTAGCTTAAAGTTTCATAGTTTTCCATGTCTGAACAATGGGTAGGGGGGGTATTCAATAATGACTTGTCTTGGAAATTGCATTTACTTACTTACTTATGCTGGTTCAACGTCCCAGAATACCGCATATGCGTTACAATGCGCCACGAAACTCAGTTTGTCTTCAGTTCTTCGAATCTCACACACTTCCAAGATCTCGCTTCACTTGGTCTAATCATCTTGCTTGCTGCGACCTCTGCACATTAATTTGCACATTGCAGCTGCAATTTACAACTGTTATGGGTAAGAGATTTTAATTCTCGGGAATCAAACGGGAAATGATCCCGTTCAAGGGAAATGCTTTCGGAACAAAATGTCATACATCAAATATAAATAAAGCCAAATTTATTTCATCCACATAGTAACAACCATTCTTACAAACATGCCTACTTGGTAGTTTCGATTCTGTCGCGCAATTGAATTCACCTCTAAATACAAATTTTCTGCCGTTTTTACGCGTTTATCAATTTAATAGAAAATATTATTTGCCGCTTCTATTGATATTTTTTCTTCAACCTATGTTAATAGTCCGGGAGTAATAGCTAAACCAAGTTGTTTCATGTGATCTAATCTAAACCATGATTCATATTTGCTGTTGGTTCGTTTTTGTTCGAGTGATACGGGTGCTATTTCATTGTTAGGTTTCACAATATTAGCATTACGGTTCTAATTAATTACTCCCGGTTATCGAAACAATAATCGCTCCTTTGGGCCCACTATTTGTTGCCCCTAGATTATATTTGAGCTAAAAATGAAATGGCGATGTTTACGTTTCGTGGTTTAAATCAGCGCATCATTATTTTCCTGCCAGAATCGATCGGCGCAGTAATTGAATGATTGCCGATGTTCCCTTCTGCATGCGTTAATTAATAACGCTCAGTCGACGGATCGGTTCTACTCGTTTATTTCATGCACAATTGTGTAACTTTGTTTGCTCGAAATCATCGATGTAAATAAAATCGTTACTGACGTCCTATTTTCCCTGCTTCTTTTTATTACATGGTTCTTTTTATGCCATTTCATGCGGACTCACATCATTTGTCACCACACTTTGCGGTGCTGTTTCTTTCATCGATTTCGGTTTCGGATAAAATTGTTAAAAAAATACACTACATAATTGTACTGCAAATTGGATACTTCCTCCCATCGTGTTTCTCAACGATTTTTCTCTCATTGTTTGTCGGTGTACCGCTTTTCACACGTTTTCATGCGGTGTCACATGGATCCCTTCTGTGCAAAGTGGGATTTTAATTACTAACTGCGGTGGAGCATGCGGAAATTATTCTGCACATAGCGTTGGGCGATTGGCTGTGTTTCATTCGGATTTTCCTTATTGATTGATTGATTAATTGCTACATGTTATGTATATATTTTTTCTATGATCTATGCTAGAGTTGCAAAATGCGAATCTGATTATCAAATTTTCCAAAGTTTCACAGTTTTGTAGATTTCTAATCCTCAGCAATTGCGATAAATCATAAATCTGAAATTCGAAATAAAGCTTAAAATCATAATAAACATAATAAACTGTTAACGAGCTTCTCCTGCGACATCTATTGAGATCTATGATGCACGTACACCCAATGGCGATTGTTACCATGCAGACGATGGAACGTGCTTCAGGTTCATTCACCATTACAGTTTTGTGGGGAGATACCAAGAGCCTGCACATTCACGGTTTTTTTTTGTGGAATCCGATGTATTTCTCTTTGGCTGCCACATGATGCGCTTTTCGACCATTTTCGTGGCCAGAAGAGCACTTTTTCACAGTTTGCGTGTTGGCCACTTTTTTGTGTGGTATCGCCCTTCGGTATGTTCGTTGGCATGAAGTTTTACTTTGAAGCTGGTCATAGAAACCTGGTCGAGTGTAAAATTTAACCGCGGAGAACTTTTAACCGGGGAAAAAAAGGCGGAATCAAACCATCGTTGAACTGCTATGTGCTGGAGTCTTATTCGATATGCTTTCGGTAAGGGAAAGTTATGCGCCACGGACGAGGAAAGTGGGTCATTTTTTCATGAGGAGGATATTGGAAATATTAAGCTAAAAGCACTTCGTTCCGAATTGCACATCGTGGGAGGAAAATGCTCATTTTCGGGTTGCAATAGACATCAACATCGATTGATTGACGATTGCGTAGACATACAACACAAATATGATCCTGTTCGGAGCCATACACTAATTACGTAAGACGTTTTTTGTAGATTTTTCAACACTTTGAAACAACTAGAAAATTTCGGGCTAACCTCCTCTTAGCCCATCTAGTGCAATGCCCTTGAGTCAATCAAGTTAACAGTTAACATAACTATTCATTTTCAATCTATGGTTTTTGAAATTAAATTAAGTTTGAGACACGACATAAACCAATAAACGAAGATTTAAAACGTGACAAAATGGCTCAGGTTCAGAGCTTAGCAACTTGCTCACAAATTCAAATCTCTGGAAGTTCATATAAATAATATGTAGTATTTTCAATTAATAAAATTATATTTTTATCATTTCATCATTACATCTTTATACTGCATATATTTTTAATAGTTTGATAAAATGACTGCATGAGTCGGTTTTCAGCTGGACAAAATAAAGTACGCACTACTACAACCACAAGTGTGCATCTTGGCGTACAGCGTGCGAATGCTTTCTTACCCTCGCACCCCAGAAAAATCGTAAAAAAAACTGTTTATGTATCATAACGTTCGCATTAAAAAAATTAACCAAACCTGACAATTTTTCATGTGTTTACCTTCACCCACACTGACAAAACTGCAGCATCAATCATAGTAACCCATGAGTCAGCAGACAAAGTTTGACAGCTCTATGAGTCGAACTCTAACCGTGATGACAGAAACAGTGAAGCAACTTCATTCAGAAGTGTGCGCGTTCAAAGAACGGCACCCCACCGCATCGAACACGGACATCGTGCGGCACATTTTGGACGTCGGATACGCCCGCTTCGGCATCTACAACATCTTGGCACTATTAAAAAACAATAAGAGCATCGAAAGCACAAGCCCGGTTCCGGACAGCCGACGACCCTGAGCGACAAGAAGCTCCAAAGGATGCTGAAGAGGAAGATCGAGGAAAAGTGGCTATATCGGTGCGCTTGATCAGGTCGTTCAACCGGCCAAACAGTGAAAAAGTACCTGGCGAACATGAACATGCATGTAAGGTCCACCACTGGTTTCGAAGCTGCAGGCAATGATGCAGCGGCAGCGACTGAATAAGATAGCCAACTCGATTTTCCCGGCGAATCGCGACGTGGCGGTGGTAATGGACGACGAGACCTATTTCACCCTGGACGGCAACGACTGGCAGGGCACTTCGTATTTTACTTACATCACGAAGGAAGTGGGCTCCGAGGTGAAGTTCATTTCACACACCAAGTTCCTCAAGAAGGTGCTGCTGTGGCTGACAATCAGTGAGAAGGGGATGTCAAAGCCGCTCTTCTTTCGCTCCGGATTGGCCGTGAACGGGGAAAGTTATAGTACGAAATGCCTGCCGGAAGTAAAGGAAGAAGATGTTTTCTTGGCCGGTCGTGTTTGAATTTCTGGAAAATATTTTGCAAGACACACCTAAGGCCTGTACTCGAAAAAAATGCGCTATTTTTATCCGTATGCAACTTTTTTTTGTCCGTGGGAAATTTTTTTTGAAAATCTGAGTATAACTAGTATGGAGTAAATTGTTAACATGTCCAAAATTTGATAACAATCGGTTCAGTGTTTATTGAGATGTCATCGAAACAAGAAGAAAATCGCTGGAGAATTTTGCGCGCCGTCATGGAAAATCCGACTGCGACCATGAGATGGATCGGAAGACAACTGGGAATCACCCATACAACTGTGTCTCCGGTGGTAAAACCGTTTAAAGAGTCCCAGACGACCGAGCGGCAGGCTGGAAGTGGAAGAAAATCGAAGACAGCTGACCCTGTGAAGGCCCGGAAGGTGTTGGATTATTTCAAGTGTAATCCGAACCTTTCGATTTGCGACGCGGCTCTGAAGGCAAAGTGTTCCGCCTGGTTCGTTCAGCAAACCATGAAACGAGCTGGGCTTCGTGTATTCAAGGTCCGCAAGGCACCGAACCGGCGTGATCAACAAAACACGGCGGCCAAATCCCACGCAAGGAAACTGTATCGAGAACGGTCAATGAAGCCGATGTTTGTGATGTTCCGGAAGACATAAGGAAGAATAAAGTGGACAAATTCGCCAAAAAAATACTTGCTCTGGCAGGCCATATGCCAATGTGGTAAACTGAATAAACCGTACATCACAGCGGGTACCATCAACAGCGAAATTTACCGCACCGAGTACCTCCCGAAGCGTCTGTTTCCCTTCCTGCGGTCCCAAGGAGGCGAGACATTATTTTGGCCGGACCTGGCATCATACCATTACGCGCGATCGACGTTGGATTGGTACAGAGACAATAACGTAGTTTTTGTACCAAAAACACACCAAATTCACATGAGGTTCGTCTGGTGTATAGCTTTTGAGCCATAATGAAGACCAAAGTTTGAAAATCGTCCGAGGTGCTTAAGAACGAGCTAGAGTTGAAGAAATAATGGATGAAAGTGACCAAAAAGGTCGGCTCCACCATTGCACAAAATGTAATTAGGGCTCTTAAGGGAAAGGTGCGGACGTTCAGCGATGGAAAGGAAATTGAATAAAGTAATTGTGCTGAAATAAAATCCATATGTATTAATTCATTCTCTGAAAGTTTCAAGAAAATCCGTTTCAAGAAAAATTTTTGGCGAACACTTTTGTCTGGTGCATTGTTTTCGAGTACAGGCCTTAAAAGAGCATCTTAGAATTCAAAACTGGTAAGATCGAGTTAGATCGATTTTACATATTTAAAAAAAAAATATATGGAATTAAGCTGACTGAAGGAAGCAATAACAAAGCAATTGTTTGCAATGTTTCTTCAATTTATATGACATTATTTATATATTTCCTAAGCGTAACGACACTTATAAAATTCGCCGATACACAATATCCCTCTAACGTTCTCGGTTTGTGGCTACTCCTCTCCAGTCCTGTGGTCATCTTGTACTGCCTAGATCTGGTTCCACTTGGTCTAACCATCTTGCTCGTTGTGCCTCTCGTCATCTTGTGCCAACCTGATTCCCATCGAACTCAATTTTTGCCGGATATTTGCCCGGGATTCTCGCATCATGTCCTGCCCAGCGTATGCGTACAGAGCTGACCACCTTACCAATCTTCTGCCCTAGTAGTACACATGTTGCCATTAAGTTGAGAAAACCTAAATATGCCTTTGTAAGTAATAATCAAGTTGCTGCAACTATTTATGATCGTGGTGCGCTACTTGGGTGCCTCCGTCATTCCACCAAACTGGTTCATTCGTAACACCCGTCAAGAAGTGCTTGCATGTCCTTATCAAGCATTGTCCACGTCTCATGCCCGTAGAGAATAACCGGTCTTATTCTCGTTTTGTACAGGATACGCTTCGTAGGGAATTAAGTCTGTTCACCGCATTGACCGCCGGTGGAGCCCGTAGAAATCACGACTACCACTGACAATAAGCCTCCGTTCTTCTTTTTAGCGTTTCAAGCTTATTGCTTGCTCTCAACTTAGTGTTCTAAATGTACTTCCACAGTTATTAATTGAGAGCTTTCGATGGCAGATACCATGTTTGCATTAGAATCATTGTGCGGCAAGTGCAATCATACCCTATGCCCAGGAAGTCGAGAAATTTTCTTTAACGAAAAATTCCTAGATCAGACCGGGAATCGAGCCCAGCTATCTCCAGCATGTTGTTGCTTTGTAACCGCGCCTTTGCCGACTGTGCGAAGGGTGGACTCCACCATAAGCTTCCCACGGCTGTTACCATTGTTCGCAGTATCCAGTGAACCGAGATCGACAAATTCGTTGTCTACCTCGAACTCATCGCTGTACTGTACTGTTCTGCCATCGCCTTAAATATTCATCCAACAATATCCACATCATCGACAAATTCGATAAATTGACTAAATCTGTTGTGAATCGTGCCCCGTACGTTGAACGCCGCTCATGTCAGAACACTTTCAAGGGTCATGTTGAACAACAGACATGAGATTCCATCACTTTGACGAAGCTCACAGCGGGGGTCGAATGATCCCTATAATCCATCGGGTATCCTCACATAGCACTGGACTTCCTCCTTCGTAGTCTTGATTAGTCGGGTCTTCGGGAAGCTGTTCTCATCAATGATCTTCCACAGTTTTTTTTCGATTAACGGCATCACATGTGGTTTTAAAGTCGAAGAATAGATTATGCGTAGTGACTCCATATTCACCCCAGCCAGATAACTTCCCACGAATCTTATTGCTAGTGGCGATAGTACTGATATGTTCTACTCCGATACCAACCCGATTTTTTGCTCTTTAACTGTTTGATGGCATCCTTTACTTCACATATCGTCGGGGATGGCACATCTCCGTCACTTGCTGCATCGTTGACGGCACTTGCTTGGCTGTCTTGTTCTTCTCCGCTGCCTTGCACTCCATTCAGATGTTCATCGAAGTGCTGCCTCCACCTTTCGGTTACCTCACAATCAAGACATCCCTTGATCCAAAAGATTCAGTGGAAGGCACAACCGAATATAACGATCATATGGCTTCCAAGTCATTCCGGAATTTTAAGACATTAAGAAGCTGACCACCTGGCAGCTTCCGAAAGACGACAGACACTTGACGCAAATTTGTTGCCAGCTCATGACTTGGAATCGTGGGTTACCAAGGGCATGTAAAAACAAATGGGCCGAAGAGTGGCACTACATTTGGCAATGAGGGACTAGGAAATTCTTCTTAAGGAGGATTAAAGGAGATATCATCATATAGGAGCATCCCAAGGATCACCGGAAACAGCAGAATCTATCAAGAATGAGTACCGGAGTCGTAGGTTTTGTCTACATCATGTATGGTGTCGTGGAATTTAAGATCACGTGCTCAATATACCATGTGCATCAGTCCGTGGACTACATATTTTTCACTACCTATAGTACGAAGGCCCTAGAAGACAGTGTGCGATCTTAGAAACTTTTCGAGGAGACGATTTATCACCAATCACGGCAGTGTTCCTCTTCTTGAAGGACGCCAGCCTCGCTTACGGATCTATAATCAAACAGAGGAGAGGCAAAGGAATCGACGGTAGTGGACCTTTCCACGATGCCTGCTACCGGTGACAATCGTCCCACTCTCTCTGCCCAAAACCATGGAACAACTAGGCAACGACTTGGCAACGGAAAATAGGGAAATAATGGATCGGAAATCGGGGTGACACGAATAAACATAAAAATAAATAAGGGACTTGATGTCCCCAACACTTGGGGTGGTCTTTTTTGGACTCTCCTCGTATTGGGTGAAAACGTCTTATAAAAAGGAAGGTCATCCCCTAAATATTTCAGGACTTTCTTTCGTATTTTTAATTCGATTACGAGACAAACCAGTACTCAGCTCTATAATAAAGACACATAAAAACACGGTCATCTTTATCCCAACACATTACAGCTCGCGGTACGAATCCTCTGCGGGATGCGTTGAGTTTCTGGTTGAATTTACACGTTTCATGTGAACGATGCAGCTGTTCTCCCTATTTTTCTCCTGGAAGAAAAGGGGTTTGCTGCCTCCGTTTCTGTTTGTACCGTTCCTCACTCTGACGTTTAGCTTGACGCTGCGTTCTTCTCTTCCAACACCTGATGACATTTCTCGTCGAACCACTCGTTCAGTCGTCTTCGTTCCACGTTACCTAAGGCGTTCCCCGATACGTTGCTGATCAGTTTTCACGGTGGTTATTGGTTTTCAACAGTATTTGAGAGGGGTTTAGTCAAGCTCGTCCTCTTCCGGAAGCACAGTCTCGAGAAATTGCGCCTACCCTGCGGTGACGTCAGTTGCTTCAGTTACGTGAGATTATACCGTGGAGGGCGTCGGTACTGAAAGTGGTTCTCTACGAAGAGTTTTGAGCATCTTTTAACCGTTAATAGGCAGTGGTCCGAATCGATGTTGACGTTCCGAAAGGTTCTGACGTCGGTGATGTCTGAGAAGTACCAACCATCTATCTAAAAGTGGTCGATTTGTGTATCCGTTTGGCTTGTTGACTTTCAGGTGGGACCTATGCCGAACGAGAGCCTGGTTTTGGACACCCCACAGTGCTGCGCGACCGTTCAGCAAAAGTTCAAGAGGAAGACCCAGGGTCAGATGGCTCATCGTTCCGTGCTTTGGGCCGAGAAGTTGGTGAAACCTGCGCAAGATGAGCATTGTAATGCGGAAGCGTCATTCTAGGACGCCCGAGTCTATGCAGCAAGCTATAACCCAGAAGGAGCTGATGAACGTGTTGTTTGCCATATGAACCATGAACCTACCAAATCGAATGTGAATGTAAGGTTATCAGGAACTTAAGTTGCTTTGTTCGAAATGATTTACCAGTTGGCGCGTCTATCGATAGTCCGTGAACAAAATGGCGGCTAATAAAATAATATGACATAAAATTTAGGTACATGCCTTGAAAAAAAAAAAATAATTATATTCATAACCATCTCGTAAAACTGTACGGAAAGTTCGGAAAATTACGGGGCTCAATGTCGTCAGATTCGCATTTCCACAACCGTCGTGCTACAAACAATATATGTATTTATGTGATAAAAGCTTTTAACGCTACCGTAACAGAATTATTTTGTTTGACTAACATTTACTATATTCTAGGATGCAATTCGCTATAATCAACTTTTATTCTCTGTTCAAGAGCTCGTTTAAAATCTCTATATCGTCGGAAGATAAATAGTGTAACAAATGTGTGAATCTGTGTTAAAAAATATAGAAAAAGTTCCACTACACTTACCTACTGCTAGCCTGTATTACAATTGATATAAACAAATATAGCCTATCTATCTACAAGATGTCCTCCGATTTGTTTTCCTTTTTTTGTGTGTATTTTCTTTCTGTTCATGAACTCCGTACACGTTTCATTTCTATTTTGTTTCAAGTAATTTTAGAGTACATCTAGTTCGATGTAAATTTTCTTCCTATGCTCTTCTGTCCGACGGAAGGCGTTCTCTTCTGGACTGGGAAATTGTCGTTTATATTTCGTTCACTCCTTCTTCATGACATACTGTTTCATTGCAGTGCGACGTCTGAAGACCCAGCCTAAAAGCCTAATTTATCATCACTTTATGTGCGTACCGTGTGCCGTGCCAGTTCTGGGCCCG
Organism: Aedes japonicus; assembly: GCA_034211315.2. Classification (NCBI taxonomy): domain Eukaryota; kingdom Metazoa; phylum Arthropoda; class Insecta; order Diptera; family Culicidae; genus Aedes; species Aedes japonicus. The sequence continues at coordinate 11,661 of JASCZW010001588.1, read as the reverse complement.
GTGCGCGAAGGGTAGAAATATGTAAGGAAGGTACACAGTCGAGTTTTTTTTGCACATTTCCCTAGATAAAGTGGTCCTGGGGGGGAATTAATGGAAGGGAGTGACAAGGGCATAGAGTGAATGGTTTATTTACAATGTCATAAAGCGTTATTTTTTGGATGACTGACTGGTAAAGTAAGAGCTCGGGTGATGATTTTTTCTCGCTTGTGGATAACGGTTGGGCACTGGATGGACGGGACAAATTTATAATGGCATAATAAATCCAATGAAAACAATTTCTTTCGGGGAGTTATGAACATTATTATTTTCACAATATTGAGGACCTAACCCCACTATAAAGCATTCTGTTTGGGAAACGTATTTTATATATTGGTTTGACGATGCACAGTGGACACGTTTGTTATGCATTGGGAGAGTTGTTTACATTGACCTTTAAATAATTTCACAGTTTACGCGTAAAGTTTTCCTTCGTTTGATTGTAAGCCAAAGCAAGCCTGAACAATGATGTTGTTTGCAATCTTCCATACGACAGACCTGATTTAGGTGATATCCGGCTAAAAATTTACATGAAATGTCCCTTGAATTCATGCCAAATTTTCAATTCCATATATGTGTATTAGAAATATTAGAAATTAGAAATAATTAGAAAAATCATGTTTCTTTCAAACTTCATACAGCATGTGAGAGATAACATTTGTGCTCCTATAGGATTATAATGTTTACGTTAAGGCTAGCTTGTATCTTCGCCCTACAGTGTGTCTCACAATAGGTGTCACTCTTTTTTTTGTCTTGGTTTATTTCAGGTGGGTATTTTTAACAGCGGAATTGATTATACCCGTTGTGAGTGTATTATTTTGATAGCTTATTGCTAAAGATAAGTAAGAGATTCCGTTTCCAAGTTTTAAAATTACATTTGCAAAATCTTAGACCTTGCCAGACATTTAATAGCCTTAAGCAGTTCGGAGTGAGTAAGCGTTTTGTTTTTCGTACCTTAAAACGGTTTAAGGAAACTGGAAATGTCCATATTCAACACAAAGGAGGTGCCAGACGAAATGCCAGAACGATGAAAAAGATCAAATGTGTAAAGGAGCGAATAAGATGCAATACGGCCGTATATGGCCTTAAATTGAGCAAACGATTTCAAATGTTCCCTGCTTCAATAAACACGCTCCTCAGACATGATCTGGAATGCAAGCCGTACAAGAAACAACGGGTTCACGGAATGACGGACCGTCAAAAGCTAGCCTTGGACCCTTGGAGAAGCAGAAATCTTTTGGTTCGGCTCGGTGACTGCGAGATTTTATTTTCGAATGAAAAGCTCTTCCTCCTCCAGGACAGTTCTATTCAACAAAATGATCGTGTGCATGGCAAAAGTCTTGCCAATATTCCAAGAGATAAACTAGCTGAATAACGCTAATCTTCGAAATCGTGTTACGAAATTGGAATCTTTCAAATGTTTAGGTCCAGATTCGCGTGGAGGAGGAGTACTTGTGAGGATCATAAAGTGCTACTCCTTCTAAAGAGCGAATTTTCCTCCAATTCCAGGTATTGATTTTCGCATGTGAGGCTGTTATTAAAAATAAAAGTCTTTGCATATTGCTTCTGTGTTATTCCTCCTAGAGCCTAAATAAACCAAAAACAACTTTCAGATATTTTTTCGGTTCTTCCTACTCCACATTTGATCATGGGAGATTTTAACTCTCACGGTGCAGGCTGGGCGACGACAACCGGTCTTCCTTGATATATGACCTCTGTGACAACTTCAATATGACAGTTCCCAACAATGGAGAAGTAACACGTTTGGCTGGTCCTATGCTAAAGGTCTGGCAGTACATTATACGTCACACTTTGTTCGAATTCATTATCGATGGTTTGCACATGGAATGTAATTCAAGATCCCCACGGTAGTGATCACTTGCCCATACAAATTTCGATAGCCAGCGGGTTCCATCCATCGGAATCCATCAACTTCGCGTATGATCTTACCCGTTACATCGATTGGACAAAGTTTAGGACAGCAGTAGATGAAGCCGTAACGACGGTAGAGGAGCCACCGCTGGAGGAATACAACTTCCAACCTGATCTTAAACAGCGCACTTCAAGCTCAAACTCGACCAGTTCCAGGAACGTCATTTCGCAGGAAACCTCCGTCTCCATGGTGGGATCAGCATTGCACCGAGGTTTACCGTAAAAAGTCCGACGCGTTTAAAGTTTTCCGTAGACGTGGAACACCTGAGCACTTCGAAGTATACACGACTCTCGAACGCGAACTTAAGAGCCTCATCAAGGCCAAGAAACGCGCATACTGGCGAAGATTCGTGGACGGGCTATCGCGCGAGACGTCGATGAGTACTCTTTGGAACACGGCGTGGAGATTGCGTAGCTGAGAGCGAGGAGTACTCGGACCATTGGATCCTCAAGTTTACGCGAAAAGTTTGTCCAGATTCAGTGCCGGCACGGATGATTCCTCGCGAAACCAAAAATTCAATAGATGAGAACAACCAATCCTTTTCAATGGTAGAGTTCTCTCTCGCACTCCTTTCTTATGGCAATACGGCTCCAGGAGTTGATCCAGGAGTGGTCCGTATAAAATCGATTACTTGCAGCTTCGCGTACTGGCCCGGCATCGATGATGATATTGAGAAGTTCGTCCGCAACTGCAATCCCTGCTGCGTGGCGGGAAAATCACCAACGAAAAAAATAATCGAGTCGTGGCCTTCACTGTCAAAACCATGGTCAAGAATACACATAGACTATGTCGGACCCGTACTGGTCGTAGTGGATCCATTCTCAAAATGGCCAGAAGTGTACGCAACCAAGACAACGACATCAAAAGCCACGACGCAATTACTATCGAAAGCCTTCACTGCATATTGCATTCCGGAAACTATTGTTTCGGATAATGGTCCCCAGTTTGCTTGCCAGGAGTTTCAGTCATTTTTGCCAAAACTAGGAATATAACATACTCGTAATGCACCGTATCATCCGCAATCTAATGGGTTAGCGGAACGTTTCATCGACACGAATGCAGAGGTCCGTCTACAGAACTAGGCTTCGTATCGCGTTAGGTAGCATGCACTCGACTCTCACCATGAGTCCTGAAGTGCTGGCTGGCATGTTGCTACTCTCGGATTGGTTTACAGAGTTATCTCTCCGGCTCCTCACCAGGTGTGAAGTTATGAACCACCAAGTTATCGAAAACTTTGAGAAGCTTCTCGAGTTGAATCCTCAAACTCGCTTCATGAATTTGTACCATTTGTATATAACACAGGATGTCAGCCCGTCGCTGAATATTTCCAATCGTGTTTGCTTCGTCTTTGTTTTTATGGAAAGTTTTCTGGGATCCTTCTCATAAGTGCAAACCATTGCACAGTGGGCAAAAATTGATGAAAACTACAGGAAAAAATCTGTAACTTTTGTCGCTTTTAAGAGCGGCTTGTATGAAAGGCCATTTCTGCATGGAAATTGTCTGGAGAATAAAATGGAACTGGTTGCAATCACCGCACGTATATGGTTGTAGAGTTATAGAGCTTATTTTACCCCACTTCCCCTTATATTCTTGAATATATTATAGACATCTTTGCACGGAAAAACTCAAGATCAGCAAAATAGTGCTAATCGCATATGAAATTTCCTGGAAACTCGAATAGAAGCTGTTTTAACTACCGCACGGCTCTGTGAACAAAGCTATGGCTGATTTCACTACAGTTAAACCCATATAGTTGAATTATTCATCTTTTTTTAGTTATCTTTAATCGAAGTAGCTAAAGAATGGCTAGTCTCACCTGAGACTGAAAAAGACATGATTTATTGTAAGTTGCATGAATTCAAAGATTCAATTATGCTTTTTAGTTATACTTAATTTTCAAAATAGTCATGCTTAACATGGTACTGCTAATTTTTTACTAGTACGTGGTCTCTTCTCATATCTGTTAGCCGACATGCAAAACAATCCACGCAAATAATTCGCGCGCAGGAGTCTAAATGGGTGGAGTCACCCATTCATGTGACATGAAACAACCTCTATTTGATTTTCCAGGAAATTTCACATAGAACTAATCCTAATTGGTTGATTTTGAGCCACTCCGAACAAGGATTTCTATAAACTATTCAAGAATACAAGGGAAAGTGGGGTGAAACCAGCCATATCTTCCTTCAAAGAGCCGTGCGGTAGTTGAAATAGCTTTTATTCGATTTTCCAGGAAGTTTCACATGAGATTAGCACTATTTTGTTGATTTGAGCCTCTCCGTGCAAAGATGTCTATAAGTTATTCAAGAATATAAGGGGAAGGGGGGTTAAATAAGCTCTTTAACTCCGTGCGGTAATTGAAACCAGTTCCATTCGATTCCTCAGACAATTTCCAAGCAGAAATGACCTTGTTTATAAGCCGCGCTTAAAAGCGACAAAAGTTACAGATTTTTTCCATAGTTTTCATCAGTTCTTGCCCACTGTGCATTGTTTGTTTGTTTGTATACGAGATAGTAAAGAATACTGTGCTGAACTCTCTTCATTGGCTTAGAACTACTGATACATCCTAATTGGATCTATAGAAAAGTTTATACTCAGAGATAAAAAGAAACATTGAATTTTCGGCGTTTTCATGTAAATTTAAGCCATCCAGGTAACCAATAAGAATAAGCACGTGCAGTAAATCAACCCTAAATCTACATTACAGATGCTACAAGCAGTATATTAGCATTATATCAGCTTCATGAATGCTGTTTTTAAGTTGCATTTCAAATGCTATGTAAATGTCGCCTGTAATAAGTATTTCGAATGCAAACTAGCTTTAATGAAGCATTATCATAGCATTGCAGTAAAGCAGCCGTATATTGGGCCAAATGCGGCATTTATGTTCCATTTAAGGTGACTTAAATGCTTGATAGGATGCCGTAAAGACGCTATGGAACTGATTATTGGTTACCTGGGCAGATATGCCTGAAATCAGGTCTGTTGTGTGGAAGATTGCAAATAATTTTGTGTGCTGTATGAAAGATTGCAGACAATCACGTTATTAACGCTGGATCTAGTCTGCAGTTAAACAAAGGGAAATTTTACGCATTTGTTAATAATCATTATTTTTTTCAGAGTTGGTTGGATTTCTTAATAAACCAGTCTTGCCTACTCTTTACCTCTCTGGCGATGTCCACATTCATCTCCATCAGTTCAAATATTTGTCTATTTACAAATAGTAGTTACAATTTTTGGAAAGAAATTGTTCTACTGTTAATTCACCTCACAAAAAATTATGGTTTAGGGTATTTCCTGCCTTGCTCAGTCAGTTATCACTTCCAGACGAAAATACGCATATCAAAATAAACTTACTCGATAAAATGTGACAGATCGAACACCCGTTTTTTAACGGTATACTGAGTCGAACTGTCCGACAAAGGGGCTTATCACGGTTTTCACCTTCACTATCACTTTCACTTCACTTACACATCACCTCACATTTTTTGTGCAATTACTGATCAAAAATGAACTCCGTAAGGTGGAAGTGTTAGTGAAGTGAAAATCTTAGTAGCCCTCAGAAAGTCTACGGTTTGCATCACTTGTTTCGGTGGCGTGATGGTTCCGTGGCAACCATAATAACACCAAGTTCATTCGAATCGTCACCTCGGATGAATTCTTCCATATTTTTTCACTTGGGTGACATTCGTAATGAGGTTTTTGGTTTTCACATCGTTTTCACCGTGAAGTGAAAACCGTAATAAGCCCCAACATTTCGTCGATCTCGACCCGAGATGGCATTCCGCACTAATGTTACGCCGGCGCGTGAGATTTTTTCCTTCACAGAGGATATCAACCATAACTCATCGCTGAAAAAGCAAAGTGCTCTTTTATTCGGTGGTAAATAGACATAGTAAAACTGTTCCCCTATGATGGGATGGCTTGGAGTGAGTGAATCACTCTGGGGCTTATTACGGTTTTCACTTCACGGTAAATACGAAGTGAAAACAAAAATCTTATTACAAATGTCACCCAAGTGAAAAAATATGGAATAGTTCATCCAAGGTGACGATTCGAATGAACTCGGTGTTATTATGGTTGCCACGGTACCATCACGCCACCGAAAAAAAAGTGATTTTCTGAGGGCTACTGCGATTTTCACTTCACTATCACTTCCACCTCACGGAGTTCATATTTGATCACGGTGATACCAGTAATAGCATAAAAAATTTGAGGTGATGTGTAAGTGAAGTGAAAGTGATAGTGGAGGTGACAACCGTAACAAGCCCGTCTCTCTTTTAAACATCCGCTCTCACGTGCTCTCATCTGTCTTCGCCCACGTGCTTTCGCCTGCGATCGCTACCGCGTACACTTGTGCGAGGTCGCCCCAGTGCTTTGTCTGTGATTCGCTGGTGCGATTTATAGTGAAAACATAGTCGGAGTTGTAAAAAATGTCCGAAAAAAGGAAGCGGGTAGAACCATTCTTCTTTCTTCCTTTGTTATGTAACGGCAAAGCGAATTTGCAATCACTGCTGTAAATTTGCAGAAGAGGCGCACACGTCAGTGAAGTTATCTGCAATCGCTTCTGTGAATTTGAGAGCTTTTCATTTCACTCTAGAGCGATCGAGTGTTGTTTGAATAATAACCATTTTTTCCACTCACTTGCGCTACCCGCATTCAAACACGGTGGAGAATATAAACGAGAGAGAAGCGCTCTCGTTGAGCTAGGAAGAGCGTGTGGAAGAACTAAAATCTCTCTTTACCATACTGAGGGTATGGACATCACTGATCTCGACAACTGTAATAGCAAAATGATCCTGTCGAGCAAAGAGACTGGACTTCTATAATTGGCCCCTGTCCCAATGTAAACGAAACGTGATTCTCGACATGCACATTCGGTGGTCAGTTTGTCACACAAAAATACAAGATTATTAACCGCAAATTACGACTGCTCTAAAGAGCTTACCTTCATCTAAACCGCAAAAGTCTATCGACTTCGGAGAGCTGTGAACATCACTAAAAACTAGAAAATGAAAGAAAGATTAGTATTTTCCATTTAATTCCAACTATCTTTATTGCTTATCTTAACAGATACGCGTATTTCGTCTACAATGTGCAGACTTCTTCAGTGTCGTGTACTAATACTCGACTGCCGACCAGGTAGTTGAAATTAAATGGAATATACTAATCTTTCATCTCATTTTCTAGTTACAGGTATTCCACTAAACAGCTCAAGCTTTCCAGGATTCACCATTAAAAACATTGAACGTCATTCCGTTGAATCGACCAAGTCGAAAGCTACCTACAAACTCTTTGAAGACACCATCTTTGATCAACAGAAGATACACTGCAATACAATGCACATTCATGAAATTACAAGCCATAAAAAATTTGCCCTGGCTCACGGAACCTATCTATATTAAGTATTGATGTTTTCAGTTGAATGTTTCCCTTTTTAATATCGAAATTCACAGCCTTTAGGCAATTTCGCCCCCGCCGAACATAACTGTCCACTGTGCATCGTTTCATTATATACTTTTCCTCATCAATTTATGAAAAATAATTTTGAAATCAAAACATGGATCTCAAATAAAGCAATTTTCAATAATCTCACATTCATGAACTCTACCCATTCCAGTCCAGTAGCTCAGATTTGCTTTTTGCTTTTTGCTTTTACTGCCCCCAGTACCCATCCCATTATCTCGTTTATTCATGATTAAATAATCTGCTCCGATCCTTTTGGAACTCAATCTATGTTAACAATCTCAGCGAACAACCGGGTCATTCTCAGCCTAGAGGAACAACTTACTTCTCCATTTATTACCCAATTATCCGGCTTGCGTTGCCTGCGATGTATTGTAGCATAGATGCATCCTGGGGCGATTCTTTCTGAAAGTCCTGTTGTTTAAAATAGCACCATTGGTACAGGGTATGACGTGAATCACCGCTAAGAGTGCAGCTCAGATAGAAAATTAAGCAACCACTTGGGGAACAGCAGCGACAAACAAGATTGAGCACTGCCGGAGGCTAATTAGGGATAATCTTATGGTTTCCTGCAGCAGCAACGTCTTCCCGGTAGTGAATGCGAGTCGTCGTGGTGATGATCCCTGCAAAAGAAGAGAAAGCAAACATGAGGAAACCGAATTAAGACGTATTACCATACTCGTAAAATGACAACATGGGTTGGGGCGGGAGGCTTTTAATCTTGTTTTTAACAGGAAGGTGATGGTTATTCTCACACGGAAAAGATGTTCATCGTCGACTGTTAAGCTGCTGGCTGTTGGAAACAGATTTCGTGTTCCGCATTGAGGGATGAATTATCAAAAAATTAAATTCGGGTCATAGGGCAGGGAGAAAACGACTCGACCTTCTCCGAATTTATCTAATTATCTTAATTTTGCTGTGATGCGATATCATTCGTATTTTTACTGAAATCGTCAATCATTCAATTTTCAAATGGAAAATTATACGGATATCAAAAGTATTGACAAACTACACAGTACACACGTCGGTTGATTTGTTGGGAAATTGTGAACATCAATGGAAGCCGAGAGTGCATATCCTCGAGCAGCACAGAATGCGATGTGATTCAATACATAACCTACAAAATGTCGTGCCTGATCGGATCGTCATGTGGCGCGGAACTGTTTCCATAGAGATTATCTTCAGCAGCGACGAAATTAAAATCGGTAGCAACATAGGAGTTACTTACTTGCATGAGCTACAAGTGCCACAGTCTGAAAGTGCCGCAAGCACAGAAAGTTCATTAGAAAATGAAAACGAAATTTACATTACCCTCCGGCTCGTTGTGATGATTCGTTTCATGCTTTGGGTGTGTGGTATCCATTTTTCTCGTTCAATTTACTGTCCATTATGTAGAGATGATGAGTTTTTGAATAATTGAAGTTTTCTCTGAGCTATGCATGCTGCACCTATTTGCAGTGTTGTAAAACCTCTGAGGAGTATTCATTGGGACTTCATGGGAATCATTATGGAAATAATATTTTCATTTGTAGGTGGGCTGCTGAGGATTGACTACCTGCATATTTGACCGACATGACTGCTTTTATCCCAAGGAATACATAACATATAATCGAAGAGATATTTTTTTACAGTTTAATGCATACAAGGTTATTTGCAAAGGTAGAACACATCAACCGTTCCATCAATGTTTAATTTAAGTTACATACAATCAGGTTTGTGTCCTTGTCTGTTTGTCTGTCTGTCTGTCTGATCCTTACAGACTCAGAAACAACTGAATCGATCGGCGTGAAAATTTGTATGCAAGGGTTTTCGGGCCGGGGAAGGTTCTTATAGTCGTTTGAGATCCCTCCCACTTCTGGAAAGGGAGGCTCTCATACAAATGAAACACACATTTCTGGATAACTCGAGAACTAATACAGCAAGTGGAACACAATTTGGCATGTAGAGGTTTTGAAGGCAAGAAATGTTTATATGGTGGTTCGAGATCCCTTATTCTTCTAAAAAGTTATGGGAGGGGGCTTTCTTACAAACAACACACACGTTTCTGCATAACTCGAAAATTAATCAAGCAAATGGAATCAAATTTGGCATATGGGGGTTTTCTGTCTGCCTCTTATAGACTTGGAAACTAGATACTCTTTTTATGAGTATTGTTGGCTCACTTTTGAGAATAAAGCCGATACGTCAAAATGTGCTTGTTTAGCACCTAGAAGAGCACTCGACACTGAAGAAGTCTGTAAGTAGCAGACGAAATAGGCCTATCTGTCAAAAGATAAGCTCATAGTGGAATTAAATGGAATTTGCTCGCGATTACTAGCGAAAATTTAAAAAGGTGTTTCAAGGTTTAATTTTTTATTTTTTAAAAAGTGATCAAATGAAGTGTTAAATTTTAAATTCTCCTAGTTTCCCAATCACCTAGAAGAGATTTACTTTAACCCATTTCAATAAAGCAATGTCAGGAAGCAAGACTAGTTTTATACAAACTGTATTATTTTTTGGAAACAAACACATAGGGTATGTGTCCCTTGACTCAGCCTATTATGCAACGATCGTTTAAATTTTTTATTATAACTCACAAAGTGTTAAAGCTGTAAGCGAGACTCAACTAGTAATACACTTGCAAAGATAAGTTTGATAAGAGATTTGGTAGTATGTATCACGAAAAGTTACACAACTCTTTTTATAAAGTCGGAAACATTCGAGGGATGTAGATTTAATGTCGGTCTAGAGGCACCAAATTGGGTCTATTCATGGATGCAACTTCGTCCCATTCGATACATTTATTACTATATGCAGTCTTTGTACGGTTATTTTTCTTCTAATTTTATGAGTTAAGGCATTGCTAGCTGGATTCGATTTACCTAATACAACATTTCACAAAACAAACTAAAGTAAAACTGCCTTGAAACATTTAAGTGGTGTTCATATATGATTTATCAGCCATTCAATAATGAAAACATTATAATTCACTATAGAATGATTTTTCTCTTCGATTTGTGTTAAGATGAGCCACTTGAATATAAAAAACCACAAATTCATGCATTTCCACTTGAAATTTTACCAATAACAACCTTTTTACTACGTTATTGATACAACAAGCCATAGTTGGGAACATACAAAAAAATATGTCCCCAACATTGGGTCTACGATTTTCTTGTAAAATCATTGTTATTTTAGTTATGTGAACAGTGACTTTTAAACGTATAACTAGTTTCTGCTCATCCAGGCTGCATTACTTGCTTTATCGATTCAAATATCCAAATTTTGATCATTTGAATATCGTGTAGATCATCTGTTCAGATTAACCAGTGAAATCAAGATGCCCCAAAAGTTCAAGAAATCGAGAATTACGCGGAAGTGAACAGCTATAAGATGATCAATATTGTCTCAATAGCTTCAGATTACATCGGTCGTTCTAGAAGCAGCATGATTTTGTTGATTATCGCTAAATTAATAACACATTTGGTACATAGGCCGAATGAAGGAGCTAGGCTAACATTACATCCCCTTACCCTATAATCTCATTTTTTCAATCGAGGTGAAAATTGCGTTATGCATTTTTCAAAACGCCGACGCCAATATTGCCATCATGTTTCACGCTTTTCAAATTTCTTTTGACAGGCGGACAAAATGACAATACGCATTTTTCACATTATAGAAATGAGTAAGAAGTATTCCTTGTGCTGAACTGGCCAGTTTTTCGTGCCGCAAGGGCTCGGTAGGAATTCTTGGTCAAGACCCGAAGCATTCTCCATCTTCTCTTGAAATCATCGCTACCATTTGCTTTCTTCTTAGTTTCGAAGAGTTTCCGCTTAACTAGAGCCTTATACTTTTCTATTGAGCGAAGTTCTGAACAGTTTAGTGAATTGGCTGTTTTTGGCACATATTTGACTTCTTGGACGTTATACCATTCCAAGGTGGATTTCGCATGGTGACGAGGAGGCAAAAATTAGGCCAAACCAGTTGGAGAGTAGTGGTTTCTGATAAACGGTAGCAAGCGTTTTTCAGACATTCTTTCTCGTACACATTCTCTCGAATCTTTTAAATTTTCGACCAAAACTACATATGGCCTGCCAAATCAAATACTTTTTCGGGAATTTGGACACCTTCCTTTTCCGGAAATCATTGCAATGGCGTTCCTATACATTGCGGTATAAAAAGCCAGACCTGGTAGTAATTTAAAGTCTTCGTGTACGTATTTTTCGTCGTCCAATATGACACAAGAA
>JASCZW010001587.1:0-88048 GCA_034211315.2 Aedes japonicus | reverse complement strand
GAAAGAGAAAACGTTCGTACCGTAGTTGGAAATTATATGTGACTGTATTTGATAGCTTTATTAAAAACGCAATTATTTGGAAATATATGTATGCTGTAATAAACCAGCAAACCAGTAATTTGAGCGACATAAACAAGGGTAAGTCGCTGAGAACAGTGTGCCAGCCACGATGCCTTACACACTAGACGAATATGTTTCCTTACAGCGGCACTTCGATTTTCAATTCATACCACATGTGTGGCACACTGAGGCACACTTTTGACAGTTGAGCTTAGAGAAGGTTCATTAATTATGTCACGCAGTAGGAGGGGAGGGGGGATTTGAGAAAACGTGACGATCCATACAAAAAAATTTGAAGGTCCATACAAAAAACGTGACAAGGGGGGGAGGGGGGGTCATAAAAAGTCAATTTTTGCGTGACGTAATTAATGAACGTTCCCTTATAGAAATATGAAACCAGCAACCTTGCCAATATGCATTGCCTGGTTGCCAGGCTCAGCAGAAAATAACAATTAGGGCTGTCAACACATCGGCACCTTTGGCACATTGCGGGAACCCCCAGAACATTGATACGCTTATTGACACACTCAAAAAAAAATAGCACAGGAGAAAAGTGTGCTAAGCGACTCACTCCTTGGACATAAACCTATGTCGCAAAAATCTTGAAATGTTTCGTCGTATTTACCACCAATGGTAGGCACATTTCGAGATACGCGTATGACTCCAGCGTAGTCCTTGACTGATGCTGACAACAGGAATTATTGTTTACACAATGCAATCTAATGTAAAATGAAAGCAAACAATAGAAAAAGGGGGTTGATATGATTGTATTGTTTCACAATTGTTTAACATTCCAGCATGTGTGGTGAACAGTAGATCTATTTCAATGACATCATGAATTTTTCATTTATCTGCTACACAATACAATGACATGGTCGGAACAAACATGGAGAAAACTGTATTAATACGAAGCATTCTTTAACTGTAGGAAACGATATGTTCCCTGTCAAAGTTATGAAGCCCTTTCAAAATACATAATTTACAGTTTTTAAATGCATGTACTTGGAGAAGTTTTATTGAACTGTTAAAAACATACCTCAATCTATAAAACTACCCATTTTTATAACGGAATTGACAAATTTTAGGTTCGTGCCAAAAAATGAGTATATTTTGACAGCTGCAAAACACAAAATATACACTCTCGCAAAGAAAGCCTTGTTTCTGGGTAAAACTATGCTGATGGTAACAAATGATTGAAAACTGATAAAATATTGTTACTAAAAATTGGGTTCCAGCTAGAAACACAAAAGGGAGCCACTGAAATAGTACCATCTGTTGCAATAGAATGCTCTGCGTCATGTCCCATTTGTTATTCACAACCAAACTTTACATGCTACTCCATAATCCATGATCTCTGGACCCGATCGGTAGCTGTACGCTTAAATTTAGCCAAAATAGCAACAAGAATACTTTAAAATTATGGTCATTTCAACTTTTCAAATATCAGAGACCATACTTTAGATATAGAACAGGCTAATATGCACAATCCCTGTCCTCAAGAGAAAATTGTCATAAGGTAGAGAGTAACAACGAGGGACTCTTTGTTTACTTTCTTTTACTTTAATAACTAAATCGCCTTTCTGTTTTAACTGTACTATATGATGAAATTTGTCAGAAGCAGCTAATTTCTAATCTCCATGCAAGGCTCTAGGAGTGGACAGTAATTTATTGCTAGAACGAATTGAAATGAAGAGAAAGTGTTGATATTTCCATATAGGAGAACGGCAGGCTTTGAAGTTGAATGATACAAGTTTGAAAACGAGCGAGGGCATTTGAACGGTAGTATCCGATCGGGTACATAATCTTTTACCAAGCTACCCAATGCAGGGTAGGCAAGGGGGAGGATACCCTCTTGTCAGGCTACTATATGTATAATATTCTACCCAGTAGCACTGTCTTTCGATCTGTAAGCTCAGCGAAATAAACTTTCGATATTCATAAGATTGAATTACGATTATTTGTCCCAAGAAATCCGTATTTAGCTCGTTAATTTGTCTTATGATATATGATGTTGATGTTGAAAAAATAAAAATAAGGAGCAACCTTGATTCGAACCTTGAACGTTGAGGTCATGGGTCCTGTGACTTGACCACTAGTATACATCAACACTTGTAATCAGGAAAGCTTAAAGGCGTATAAGAACAACGTTGTATAAAACAAAATCCATTCATATGTTAGCCTTATGAAATTCCAAAGCAACGTTCATAAGATGAACCATATGAAATTCTTAAGTTGCTTGAGTGTACTACACACCTGCTCCACTCAACAACAACTTTCATCAAAAGTGAAGTCGCTAACAACGTTTACTCAAATTTCAGTGACTCCACTATTATTAAAAGCAAAATTTGTGGCCGTGTAAGCAAGCTTTCTAATTTTTTTAATGGTGTTGTTATTATCCAAATTATAATGAAAGAGCAGAAAATATGCACTCTCATTCTCGTTGGTTAATAAAACAAGTTATTTAAACGTGTAGTTTTCTACGTTATTTAATGCACATATATGGAATGCTAGATTTGGCATAAACTCATAGGATATTTCATTTAAATTTTAACCTGATGTCATCTTAGTAAGGTCTGTTGTATGAAAGATTGCATACAGTTTAGTTGTTAATGCTTACTATAGCTTGCAATTGGACGAGGGGAAATATTACGCATCTGATAATTTTTTGTTGTTGTGCAGCATGATGGGGTACGCTAAAAGCCGAGCAGCGATTGGCTGGTACGCACGAAATTCATTTACTACATTGTACGAATAAGATGTAAACAAGCATTTTGCAGCTGATATGCAGTACAAATGTTGCTTACAATGTTTGAGACATGTATTCAATGTACGAAAGCTTTATTTACAAAACGAGAGTAAGCAAATTATTGAATACATATTTTCAGTGTACATGTAATTGGCAGAATCGACTATTATTATCGCTATCTATGAATTTGACATCCAAGTTTTTCTAATATTTTTTTATGGGATGTTGACATCCATTTGTATGCAATTTAAATTCCATTGACGCGTTAATTAAATAACAGTGATTCATGTCTTCGTCAAAAGATTCATTTTTGATAAATAACGTAATCAAAATGTTCCATGTAGTTGCTTGGCGGCTTATGAGGAATCAATGTATTTGGCTTCTAATTTTCTAAAGTGTGTTAGAGCCAGTGCTGTAAATAGTCATTTCAACCCAATGCTCTAAATTTGCCAACAACTCGTTCCAGAAGCTGATTTTCACAATAGCACGTAAAGAGAAATTGTAGTGCTTGCTTAGTTTCATAAATTTGATTCACTATGTATTGTTCGAACTGTTAAATCTTAGACGTGAAAGTGAAATATCTGAATATTCAAATGATATCCATCAATGAATATCGTTTGAATATAACAGTGAATATTACACTTTCTATATACCAGTTAGGGCAAATCACTGTTAGACAAAGTTGTAGAATTTGTTAAGAGCTTCAATTTTATCATACACCATGTTCATGAATTCAGCTGTCGTACCAAGTTATCGGTAAATTTATCCAATTACACGAAATGACATTTTACAGCACTTCCAAGTAGCACACAGAACATCTTTAATATTCAACACCTAGTTTTAATGTTTCATTTCAGTAAATCTGCAGTAACAAAAACATATTTTGGTACAACAGAGTTTATTTCACGTATGCGATGTACTAGGTGTTGCTCAAATGGTTTGCCAAGAAAATTCAAATCAAACATTGGAGTTAGTCGAAACCTGTTTGCCTTTGTAAACTTGCAGGTAAGTAATCTTAATCATGACGTTGCAAACTTAATATTTTCCTGTGTATGTGATGTTTATTATGAAGAAATTTGGACCTCCAGTGCAACATAACAAATTAAAGGGTGATACGGTCAAAATTTGGTCAAGGGAAAACGCGTGTAAATCGGTGAAATCGTTTATTTAAAAAATCAAATTAAATTTCTTTTTCAAGTTCAATTAGTATAAAATTCAGGAAAAATATTCAGTTAGGCTTCCGCTTTTCCAAATCCGAATTGCCGGGCCTTACGCTTGACCCCTGCCATCAGATTTTGTACAGCCACCTTGTCCACCTTCTTCGCCGCAGAAAGCCAGTTTGCCTGGAACTGCTGCTCGTCCTTAGCAGTTTTTTTGGTCTTCTTTAGGTTCCGCTTGACAATAGCCCAGTATTTCTCAATTGGGCGGAGCTCTGGCGTGTTGGGAGGGTTCTTGTCCTTGGGAACCACCTGCACGTTGTTGGCGGCGTACCACTCCATGGCCTTTTTACCGTAATGGCAAGATGCCAAATCCGGCCAAAACAGTACGGAACAACCGTGTTTCTTCAGGAAAGGCAGCAGACGTTTATTCAAACACTCTTTCACGTAAATTTCTTGGTTGACAGTCCCGGAAGCTATGAAAATGCTGCTTTTCAAGCCACAGGTACAGATGGCTTGCCAAACCAGATATTTCTTTGCGAACTTTGACAGTTTCGTGTGCTTGAAAATATCTGCTACCTTTCCCCTTCCTTTTGCCGTATAAAACTCCTGTCCCGGAAGCTGCTTGTAGTCGGCTTTGACGAAGGTTTCGTCGTCCATTACCACGCAGTCAAACTTCGTCAGCATCGTCGTGTACAGCCTCCGGGATCGCGCTTTGGCCGTCGTATTTTGTTTATCATCGCGATTTGGAGTCACTACCTTCTTGTAAGTCGATAGTCCGGCTCGTTTTTTGGCTCGATGCACGGTTGTAG
This sequence comes from Aedes japonicus, assembly GCA_034211315.2. Lineage (NCBI taxonomy): Eukaryota > Metazoa > Arthropoda > Insecta > Diptera > Culicidae > Aedes > Aedes japonicus. The sequence goes on along the minus strand of JASCZW010001587.1, from coordinate 83,273 downwards.
ACGATACACCCAGCTTATTTGCGGCATCTCGGAGAGATAGGTTAGGGTTTCGCTTGAAACTACCGGCAACTCTCTTTGTCGTCTCAGCGGCTTCCGGTTTTCGATTTCCCCCCGATCCAGACTTCCTGGCTGTCGACAAACGTTCCCCAAACACTTGAATTACATTTGTAACGGTTGATTTGGCAACTTTTAGCGATTTTGCCAACTTTGCGTGCGAGTAGCTCGGATTTTCGCGATGCGCTAGCAAAATTTTGATACGCTGCTCTTCTTGCTTGGACGGCATTTTGACAACTGAAGAGTGAATTCCAAAATCAAAATAGGAGCAACATTTTACACATACACACCTTCAAAATGCGGGGTTTTCAGGTTTTTTAAATGCAAAATTGAAAGAAATACGTCAAGTTGATATTGACCAAATTTTGACCGTATCGCCCTTTATATTTACTTCCCAAACAAAATATATCGCTGTGAGATTACTAGTTGTGCGTAAGGAACATAAGCAGTTATGATTAAATTGGTCAGAAGCAGATAATTTCCCATCTACAAGAGAGGCTCTAGGAGTGGACAGTAATTTATTACTAGAACGAATATAGATGAAGACAGAGTATTGATTGATCCGTTAAGCATAACGGCAGGTTTGAAATTGAAAGATACAAGTTGAAAACGAGCTATGGGCATTTAAACGGTAGTATGCGATCGGACACATATTTTTTTACCAAGCAACCCCAGTGCAGGGTCGGCAAAGGGATGGATACCAGTCAAGGGGATAGAAACAAAATCAATGATTTCACAAAAATTCCGTTGATCCTTTTTCAAGAACAAAATTGTTGCTATGCTCCCAACTATAACCAAATCTATTCATCACATAGTAAAACGTTGGTATTGATAAAATTTAAAATGTATCAGTACCTGATTGTATATTTTTCAAATTGCTAATTTAAATCAAAACCCAAGCAATACTATATGTATAGAAGAGATTCTAATGTTATGGATATGGAATAATCGATAGATAACCGATAATAATCATAATAAAGTTGTTTTAAATTTGTTCAATATAAAATGGTTGCATGCAATTTTGTGTTGAGTCATGCGAATAAAGCTTAAAATGAAATGCTTAAAGTAGAAATAAAAATAAAGTTTTCGTCTTTTAAAAATAACCTCCTTTAAGCTATCATACGGTAGAATTTCTGGCTAGTGGTTTTCATCATAAACAACTGCATAACTAATTACAATTGATATTAATCTAAGTTCTACACAAAAACATATTTCGAAAGGTTTGATATTTTCCACCTTTACTAAGATAAATTCATTTAGAAACAGTTGTGTCTACCATTGGATTTTTTTTTGGGTGACCTAGACCAAAATTATTGATAATCAAATTGCAAGCAATCCAGACATTGAATGCATGGAAGAGTGAGTAATACAAGGATGTTTTTTTTAATAACAATTGAACCTCTTAATGAAATCCCCACTCAATTGTTAAGTATAGTTAACTATAGAAACATGGTATAGCTTCTGCATTATTCTAATTCTTTGTTCTATTTGATTTAAGATATTTGTTGAAAGCGTAAATGACATTATTGTTTTATATGTAATGCCAATTAGAAAAAAAATACCAGTACGTTATGTATATTTTTTAAACAAATAAACAGCTGTTAGTTTGGTTTAATATAAAATATAATACTATTTTATAATGTGGAATTCATTTTTTTTTTAAATAATTAGTAAAGCAGGTATACGTAAACAAAAAAAAACTAACTATCAAACTACTTATGTCACTATTGTCCAGATACCTATAATTTAGAGATTTCTGCTTATACAAACATCATAGATGCATTCACGTGTTAGGATTGGTATATAATTATTTTAGCCGGTTGTGTATTTGGTTTGTTCGTAGATGCCATATGTCAAAATTTTTCTATACAAAATGAGATTTTAAAATTTCACTAATTCTTCCACAGTTTGAACTTAACATGAACAAGTAACGATTGCTAATCTTCAAATGAATCAGAAATCTGATTCTCCCATATGTAAACATAATTTAACACATTTTTTTCTTTTCCAAACTCAGAAGCAATGCTCTATTCTCAAGGATTTATTCAAGGGTGTTTATATTTTTCGTAGTAGAACAGAATTTTGATCCATAAATCTGAAAGCGTTCAAAAATTAAACTTATACCAACACGATCGGATTTTGTTTCTCAATATTTTGATCACGAATATTTGATTGATAAAGACATCTTTTAGACAAAAGCTATCCTCGCATTCATTTAGACATCGGTATCATCTTGCGATTTAGAATATTTGAAAGTTTTACAAAATGCTATTGCAACTCTGTAGAAACAATGTCAAGTTGCAAATAGCCTCCACCCTTGCGCTTTTTGCGTTGCTGTTGTGTATGATTTTGAGGTACATAGCCAAACTAAACTATCCCTAATTTGTTTCAAGAGCGATTTTTATGCTCTATTGAAACAAATTGTGCTACTTGGGCTGGTTTGAGCAACTCTACCAGGATCTAGCACGTTAAAAAACTGCTGCATGATTCGGAAAGCACTTTTTTGACGCATTAAAACTTCTATCCCTTTGTTCGCATTTTTATTAGCATAGATTTGAACAGCACACGATCCCTGTCCAAATTACAGCTATACCTCTATAGTAGGTTCTCGACACTTAACTTAGTCTCGTGTGTACTTAATATCGAAATGTACTTGTGTTCATTCCTGGATCACAGTTGATATTTTTTTTTACTAAAAAGATCAATCAATTCGATCATCAATCACTACCCGACCAAATCACAAAATCCTCAGTTGTCTTCATTGTCGCTTTGAAAACCCCAAACCATGGCGCCTCTGCCATGGTACTATCAAAAACCCGGTGGGCTTACACATATATAAACACCTAATTAACACCAATGTGGCACGTCTTTTTTTTACCACTTAGCAATAACCCCCGAAATTGATACCATTCCAATTGGGAGATAATTCATTCTCTCCGAATCGGAAAGCCCGCTCCCATGCCAATCACTGAAAACATATTCGATCCGTGATAGTCAGCTGATATTGACCAGATATTCGGTATTTCCCGACTAGTGTGACCTTTGCTCGCGCAAAACTCCAAAAACCAAATCGAAATCTCTATGGAAATACAAGCTATTTATAACCTCCTGCGGAAATGTCTTAATCAATCCTGATCACGCCGTTGATCAAGCGAGTATCAGATGGGTCTTTCTACGATCATCATCCGCAGCACAGCGGAGCATTAGTATGTCGGTCGGTGACTCTCAAAGAGTTGCTCCGTGCGGACACCAGAAGCCGTCGAAGTTTGATTGTCCATAGGTGTTTTATTGGAGGGAACGAAATCGCCGCCACCGATGGGAGATTTAAACTTTTATTGAACTAAACGAGTAGCGAGCCTCTGAAGACTCTGGTGTCTGGTAGTCATCATCATCACACCATCCACCACCGGTAAGCCCTTTGCAGAGTGGTAGGGAAAGGCTCCCATCATCGTCGAAGAAGTTATGGGAAAAGTGGAAGTGCCCAAGCCTGAGCCGGCCAGGCTACAATATCAATATTTTATTTTTTATCGCTCTTTTATTGGAAAATATCATTTAATTTTTATTATTTTATAACACAACAGGCAGCGTCTTTGTTCGAGGCTAATTTGATTCGCATTCACCGGCTTTCATCGAATGGCAAGTGACTTTTTCCAGATTTTAATAAAGTCAAGCAAGGTGACCTGCACATCGATCATAATACCGTGTTTTTTGCAAAAGAAAACTGGTTTTATTTGGTTCCAATAGGTTGACCTAATTATCGGTAAAATAATTTGAAAACATAATTCCTGTTTCTGATCACTTCACTAGTTTGATGTGTTTGCCGCTTTATGACCTGGGCAATAAGGTGAGACGTGGGTGATGGGTTGAAAGTCCGACAACTGGGTGATTCTCTGCCCAACCTGAGCGATGAACCATAAACTGTTTTGTTGATGAATCAATTAATGTTTCTCTTTCATCTTCTTATTTCACCGGGGAAATATGGCTCCAGGTTAGCCGCTTCTTCAGATGATGCGGATTTGAATCATATGATTTTGAGTAAACGACATGGTTTTGGACTAAACTGGTTTTGAAACTGGTAGCTCGAAAACAAAATCAAGCCGTGGATGGAAACGCGAAGAAGGTGAGGTATCACGATCGCAACGCAATTCGTTAAATAAGTTGAGCAAACATAAGGTTCGGCTTGCTCGAACTGTTTACGCATTTTGCGTCATAACTCGTCATTCGAAAGACATGTTTTATAATCGTGATACGCGTAATGTGCGCTTAGCCGAATGAAATCAAATCGACAGTGATTTGAATTGGATTTATTCGTGGACATTACGTGATAATCCTGTCATCAAAAAGTAATATGCCGCTGGAGGTTACTTTCAGGATGCACATGTCCTTGTGTTTGAATTCATTTTCCAATTGTATAGTACGTGAAAGATTTATCTGATTGAATTGGTTTTTAATCGTATAGAGAAAAAGGAATAGTCTACACATTTGAAGATATCCCTGCAAATATGGCATCTTTGACTCTGTAAGTTGGCCCTACTGTAAGACATGGGTTCGACCCGTCACGCTGGTAGATCACTTTTTATGGTGCGTGACAGGGTATCAGATCTACCACTAACTCTAGTCGGAATTATTATTACATTGTATGTCTTGTTAAAAGTGACAATGCTCGGATTGAGCAACCGAGGAAGAACTACCTTCATCCGCAGTGACAAAACTACCCATGCAACATTAATCATAGTAACCCATGAGTCAGCAGACAAAATTTGACCGCTATATCAACCGAACTCTTACCGTGATGGCTAAAACAGTGAAGCAACTCCATTCAGAAGTATGCGCGTTCAAAGAACGGCACCCCGCCGCGTTGAAAACGGACATCGTGTGGCACTTTGCGGACGCCGGATACGCTTGTTCCAGCATCTACAACATTTTGGCACTAATAAACAACAATCAGAGCATCGAAAGAAAGCCCAAGCTCGCAAGGGCGTTGAATTTTTTTTGGCAAGTAAGTTTAACTGTTGTGTGTCCAACAAAAAAACATCTCTAAGAGGCCGACAGGGAACGTTTTACCCACGGAATTAAAATGACCATAACTGAGGAAATATCCAACCGATTTGGAATATGTTTAATGATACAGTAATGACACTAAAAATCCTTCAAAAAATATAAAGAAATGTGTGTAATTGCCATATGAAAACCCGGTGACTTGATTCTAGAACAGCCACCATGTTGCAGTTTCACATAGGGTCACGGATGCCCAGAAAATTATTTGAATTGAACCCTATCAATATGGGTATCAAAATTCTTGAAATCATTCTAATAGTACGTTTGCTATAGTTATTGAACCGTTCGGTCACTTGGCTTTGGATTGGTCAATTCAGAGTAGGTTCTCATGAGGCCACGGATGGCTAGAAATTTTCCAAAGTAACGTGTATTATTACTTTATTTTATTCTTTTAATACCTTTATTTTTCAAGGAGATTACTGTGTAAACATATCTGGCAACATCGGAGTGATCCTCGTATCATAACAAACATTAATTTATTAGAGGGTATCCCTTTCTGAGCTGACAGGTCCTGCCTGCTGTTACAGGGAGATATACATTTTTGTAGATGGCTAAATAAACGTAGAATTGAAGGGAACGAATTCCATTGAATTATTTTTTGTAATTTTTTCTTTGCCAATCAAACTTAGTCAATTTTTCTAATGCATATCTTACAACGCACGGTGGGACAAATCATACAAATGTATGGTTAATTCATTATAACATCCAAAAACTCTCAAATAGACGAAACATTTTTCAAGCAAACGAAAGGTTGATCACAGAAATCGGCCTGAAATTTACCGCTATATGGTCAATTCCATGAAACAGGTTCTGGTGAAGAGTTTTTAATGCGGTCAGTTCTTTCTTTTACAAAATGCATCCCATGTAACAGCTTTTCCTTCTTAGTTTTTTAACACAAGGCTTATAATAAACATACAGTGGATTTTTGCCCATATTAACTACTCTAAGAACCACCGAAACGTCCCCGTGTTTAACCGCAAAAGATGCCGTGCGGCAGCTCTGTCTTCATGATTTGTCATGGCAGCTTTGGCGAGAACAGTGAAACAACTTTGATCATCTTCGGCCCACTTCATGTTGGCCGGATACAATCGCGGAAACATCTACAAGATTCTGGCATTTCTGGAGAAGGGAGAGTCTCTCAAGCGGAAGCCTGGTTCCGGCCGTCCGACTGTTTTAAGCGTTCGGAGGATTGAACATGAGCTCAAACGGAACACGGAAGGGAAGGTGCCCAAGTAACATTTTTAATTAGATAAACGCTTCATTGGCAACCCAAGTAACATTTTTAATTAGATAAACGCTTCATTGGCAATACGTATACAACTTTAAACTGAGTAATGGTTAAGTAGTGGTTGCACAAGCGCCCAGCCAATATTTTCACAAGCAAATCTGGCGAATCTACCCAGCTTCATGAAAACGAAAAAAATGTCAAGCAGAATATGTAATCGGTTTATAGCCTAGGAAGCTTTTATCCAAAAATTATACAACTTATTACGTAACTGTTCTTTTGAAACGAATATTCAGCATATTTATTTGTTCATCGCAATTTCTATTTTTAGAACTGTGGCAAACAGCTTTTTATTGGTAGTCTTAACACGTTGATATAAACGCTTAAACATAGTCACTATACAGCAATCGAAAAAATATGTATGTCAAACACTGTTTACAATACTCGTGGACGGTATTACGGCAATGGTGTTGTTTTATCGTAGTAATGCGTAATTAACATTTAACTATATGAACTTTGTATTATAATAGTATATATTTATATATCACTTACCCGTGTACTTACCAGATTTGAACTCTGTACCTTCACCTTAAGAACGGTGACTGTATCCTCAGATCCATATCAGCTGTGAGAAATTCCAGTACCCGTATTCAAAGTGTTCAAAACATATTTTAGTTCTAAACATGATCTAAACATGATCACCATCCAATTTACTTTGTTAGCTGTGCCGCGCTTGGATTCATTTGTTATAATTTTTTTAAACAACTATTTCATTTATAACAGTTGTTATAGATTGCTATATTGTTATCATTGCTATATTAATCATTGCTATATTAATGGTACAATGATGCATAGAATAACAGTACTTGCCTATACAAAATATTTGCACATTGTACAAACAGTTTCTCCCGAGTAAATCCTAACAAATAATGCAAATGCGTCCGCAGTCGACTAGACTAACAAATAAATGACAATTGTCAACACCGCCGACGGTTGCTACGATTTTCAACCAAAATTAAGTTGAAAATACTCAACCGTTCATTGCGCGAAGAGAACGTGATGATTGAGCTTCAACTTAAAATTGAGTTGTTTTGATCATCAAATTAAATTATATACAAGTAAGGTTTGGAAATACCAGTTAACAATAGCTAGATGGGTGAATTCTACCTACATCAATTTTTGTATTCACCCAACTGCTAACCTCACTTGACAGAACTCAACGTTGAGTTTTTTTTTACTTAATTTTGGGTACTTTTTTCTTAGCGTGTACACTTTCGATTGACATCACTTATCACGCGTGTATAGTCTCGTGGGATTGTGGCTCGGCTCTGGATGCCGAGGTTCATGGTTCGAATCCCGACTGCAACTTTTTTTTTTTTTTTCATGTGAGGAAAATATTCATACGATCGTCATGTGAACTTCTTTCTATTAGGAAATCGTATAAAACTAGCAATAATGTCTTCTGGCAAGTTTCCATACAATATTCTAATGAGTTCCTCTCGATTTGTTCGCTCAGTGTACTTATACAACATTTTATACAGCTATAATCACTAAGCTGTATAGCGGCTAAGGTATTTTTAATATAAAGGCTTTTGAAAAGCTATAACGAAGCCAACAAATAAAACTATGTAAGAGAACACAGAATGATCATTCAAAGGCTTAACCGACTAATTTCTTAGCTAAATAAACAAGTTGTGTAAACGTACACAAACATTGTTCGCATAAGAACTTTCTTTTCAACGTATGCAACCTAGAGCTAAATGTTGTGTTAAAGCTGTGTTACATTACGTTACATTTGTTACATGATTTTTTAATTCTGCTTATTGCTTATTCAGCTTCACTTGTTTTTATACAATTATAAAACAGCTTATAAGTTCTTAGCTTCGGCTTAGGCAACTAAAAATGTTAGTTGGGTGGCCACTTATCTACGTGCGTTAGGCCGGGAGCTCGGTGCGACCGGCTAAACGGTGCAGAAGTATTTGGGAAAAAATGCATATCCACATGCGGAAGCGTCCGTCCAAGCCAGCGGTGTTGGAGAACCAAGCGGAAACCCAAAAACAACGGCTGAAGATTCTGGTTAAAGAGATCTTCCCGGCGAAGCGGAAGTTGTGGTGGTCGCTATGGATGACGAGACGAATCAATCTCATGAATCAAGCAAATCCAACGATATCCAACTAATCCAAGAGGTAGAGCTAACAATCCTCTACCCGATGCTGCTATCAATTCACGAGACTGATTTTAGATTCAAGAGAAATCGGTGTTTGAAGTCATTGTTTACAATTGGTTTTTGTGCCATGAATAACTCGAGAAGTGAAGTGCTAGTGGAAAGCATACGCTCATAAAAGTTTATGAGTTTTTTTTATTCTATAGTGATTTTTAAAAAGTGTTATTGAAAAAGTGGAGCGAAATGCTGCTCGTCCAATCAGGTTTATTCTGTGCAGCTCCCTCTAGACTAAACATATTGAAACAGGTGCTTCAATTGTGCCGCTTAAGACTAATGTTGCTTTCACTGTCTAAAACCTCCTAGGGAACGTCCATTAATTACGTCACGCAAAAAATGACTAAAATTAATTTTCTGTGACTCTAAAATTTTTTATACTTCTACCCGTCGAACGAAAATAGACACTATCGAAAATGAAGGTTGACTTCAATTGTATTGTAGCCTAACTAACGGGTGCCCGATTAAAACGTAGGTCATTTGAAGATAGCCCAATGAGCAAAATTCTACTTTAAAATCGCCTCGCAATATCATGAAGTTTGATATCGCTTTAAACATGGTTTAGGTCGTTACTGAAACTGACTACTTTTTCGTGAGCACCCGAAATCTGCTTGATAGCGACCAATGAATCCTATTGACTGATTGAGCTGAACATTGACACCAGCTTATATACGAAAACGAATAAAATGGAATCGAAAAAAAATGCAAAATTGCTGCGAGCGATTTCTTATAACTATCTTGAAAAATAGCTTGAAAGGTTTTTTTATAAGGGCCTTTTCAAAACATACCAAAACAACAACTTTATTTTGATGTAGAGGGAAATACTTTTTCATCACCATGAGGCGCCAAGAGTGGACATTAATTTTTGCTAGAACTAAAGATATGAAGAAAAAGTGTTGATAGTTCCGTCAGTGTATGGCAGGCTGTTAAAAATTGTATAGAAGTATTTTAAAATTTTGCGTAGGGCATCTAATATGTAGTACTCGAACCAAGCACACATTCCATTCCCTTACGTACCCAATGTGGAGTGGGTCGAGGCAGGAACGAAACCGCCATCTTGAAAGGCAAAAGAATACGCGCCTGATCGTGCTCATGTATTACAATGGCTTGTGACGACTCTAGCGGTTGTTTGTACACACTCTTTATTTTATCAACCTTTATGTTATTACTTGTGTATGTAGTTAGAGTTCAAAACATTTACTCGATAAAAATGCTATGAAATGGCATCATGTTATCAATTTCAGGATCTTAAGCACTGTAAAAGTTACCCACATTGTCACTGATAACCCAAGTTACGGTAACTAAGACTTTCATTTATTTATAAGAAATGTTATGCGGAAGGAATGTTTCAAAATTTTCATAAGTCATAAGTCTAGCCCTGCACAGGGTAAATGAGAATTCCTGTCAGTGAAGTATCTGAAAATAATTTTTAATTTTCAATGTATGCCCTGTTTGCTATATCTTTAACGTTTGTCTAAGTTTAGTTTAGTTCAAATCTTGTTCCGTTTGCTTCATGCCGTTGCGGGAAATCATCACAGTTTTCACGCACAATATCTTAAGGTATGTCATTTCATATATGCACCAAACGTTTCTTAAAAGTTTCCACGGTTCATCATTCGATATTTCCTGTTTTGCCCAGCATGTAGCATCAAGCATAGAAGTCGAGATAATTAAAATGAGGTGAAGAGGATGGCCATTCTTTTGACAAAATACAGTCCGGAAAATTGTCCTCATACCAAACCTGACGGTAAATAGTCTTGTTGGGAGCAGTATCTTGCATTCTTGTAGCGTTTCTTGGTGAAAGGAAGCAAATGGTTGTTCAAAACCTTATATATGTAATATTAACTATTTATTTTAACAACAATTGAAACATCCCCAAATCATCACCCTTGAAACATTCTGGAACCTTTGAACAGCTACTTTATCACGAGGAATATCACAAAAGGTGTGCTGCATATACTCATAATTTTTTCTTCTGAAAACAAAATTTCACAATCACCATACCGCTTGAACAGCTTCCGAAAGTTTCGACTCTTCGATGTTCTTTTCAGTCATGCAATGCACCCGTTAATTTTTGTATGGATTCAGTCGAAGGTTGTCTTCCGAAATACTCCAGATTGTTGACTGTGACATTCCTAATTCTTTGACCATCTTTCGACAAGACTTATCAGGATCATTGGCGGAGCTAGTCAATTAGTCTGGAGGGGGCCTGGAGGGGGCCTGTCCAAAGATTTTTTTTTCGTGTGTAGGAATATTGAAAAGGTGAATGTAGCGTAATTGTTTGTGACATGTTATTTTTATTGAAGAATCAGAACAGGTTCAATCGTATAATTAGGTCTTTTCCTCCCCTTGGTGAGTCGAGATGCCTTAAGAGAATCGAGTTTGGTGAATATGAATATATGGAGAATATCTCGTATTATTCCGTGAGAATCAAATGGAGAATGTAGTCATCCTATTCGATTCTCTTTAGGCAGCTCAACTCATCCGAGGCGGAGAATAGACCTGAATCTATATAGAGTCAAGTTTTAACTAAAAAATCTTCAAACTACAAAGAACAACATTGGCTCAATAAATATTATAAATTTATATCAAAATTTTGATTGGTTTGGATTACGCATTTTGAACATCATTAAAATTGTGTCGGTTGATACTGATTCCTTCACAACTCAGAACATTTATAAGTTATATCGAGCTTAATTTCTAAAGAGAGTTCAAACAATTTGAAGAAGAATTCCGAGGATTATCTCATCAAAAACCAACTGAGAACTTCGCGGCAGTTTTAAAGAAACATCCATGGGTAATTGAGGTTTAACGTAAGAATTAGATTGAGATTGATAGTTTGCCTGGGCATCGAAATTCTATGGAAATTTTTCGATTTTTTTTTTGAAGATATGGAAAAAGAATGTAAACAACTACAGTATAGACGAATTCAACAAATGCATCTACCGGTTTTAACTGTGTTGAGTTTATAAATTTTCAAGTACAGTTTTAAAAATGGCTTCAGATTCGCCATGTTAGAAGTTTTGGCAAAAATTAAGTTTATAAATAATTTAAAATTGAAAAGTTCTACAAGAATCAACTCTTCGGAAAAATTATTCATTCTTTTAAAATTTCTGTATTTTATAAAGGAAAATAAATGTTTTTCAATTTTTTAAAAATGGTAGATCAGATATAATTTTGAAAATTGAGTTTCAAAATTTATAAACTTAAGACAGTTCAAAATTCAGGTTACTTCTGAGGTACTGTCAAAATTTCTGTTCAATCCATCTTTTTGGTGCTGATAAAAAAGAAAATGGCAGATATGACAATTTTGAATGAAAAGCTGTAGAATACCAATAACCCAAAATAGCCAACACCAATAACGCCAAAATAGAAGCTTTTGATTGAAAATCAAATCTTTCAAAGAAACCTTAAGAATAAATTTAAGCCAACTGTTATAAGAAAATAATCGGAACTCTGTCTCTACTAAGTGAATGCAGATGGGAACACACTGTTTTTACAAGCTCTTACAATTCTTAGAAAACTAAAAATATTTTTTTCGACAAGTCCTGCATTGCGGCATCACAAATTTTTTTTTTATATATTTGCAGAAAAGAATAGATAAATAGTAGTTTCGAATCCTATAGTGTTTGAGTTGTTTATTGGAATACTTGTAACTATAAAATTAGAAGAAAAATTGGTAATCTCCATTTATTTCCAACTACCTTTGCTTATCTTCGATAGATACGCGTATTTCGTCTACAATGTGCAGACTTCTTCAGTGTCTCGTACTAATAACTCGACTACAAGTCGAATAAGTCGAGTTATTAGTACGAGACACTGAAAAAATCTGCACATTGTAGACGAAATACGCGTATCTGTCGAAGATAAGCAAAGGTAGTTGGAATTAATTGGAGATTACTAATTTTTCTTCTAATTTTATAGTAATTTCGAGGAAATTACTAGATTTCAAAACTTCAATAAACTTTGTTATAACAAAATTCAAGAAATTTAAATGCATAAAATATCATGAACAATTATGTTTATTTCATTTCATTAGTAGCGTTGTAAGCAGAGTATGTACTGAGTTTTTTTTTTCTTGGACGGAACTGAATGACAGCTTGTTTGTACAGGCTGGACCTTTTCCCAACATTTCCCATTACTAGGACGAATACCATGGTCACACTAGCACATGTCAACCGCGTGAGCACCAATTGAAGTATTAGATATTTTGTCTTCGTATTTCATAAAAGATGTAGAATTTCCCATGTCATAGTACCCATCCCTGTAATAATGCACCCAATAACTTTGAATCAATTTCTAATAAAAGATATCTAAGTAGACTATTATATAATAACTTTGAACACTCCCTGGAAACGACGCTCAGAATACCGTCTATGTTGACAGTGCTGAAGTCTCCTCCAGAAATGAGTCTAGAATTATTATATGCATTTCATCAATACTGTGTTGTGAATAGATCAATTATTACAATTGCCTCTTGGGGGTGACACACAGGCCCATTATGCAGTATATTTCGACAACAAGTGATACTGAAGCCTACCCCAACAAATATTATGATAACAGAAATTTACCTGGTTATATAATAACCTTACTTCTAAAACTACATTTTTGAAAATATTATCATTAATGAATAAACTTCTATCTCCATATTTTGCTTATTTATATTCGTTAAATTCTAAACTTCTAATCAATCTAGGGAATCTATACTGTACTTAATTTTTCGTACAAGAGAAAATAATATCGTGAATTAAAAATGCACCTTCATACAAAACTCATTATTGTCAAACCTTCTTGAATAATAAAATTAAAATACGTATATATAAAAGTGTTTCAAATCTTATGTTTCAACTTAACAGGCTATAGTTTTTACTGTCGCTATTATTTTAGTTATGAATCTTGAAGTTTAAATATAAATAGAATTGAAACTAAGAAAAGAATAATTTCTCAAAAACTTACTGGGCGAAGAAAAGAAGGAATTAATTAATCAACTTTTAACAAAAAACACTGCAATATACTAGTTTTGTACACCATGCCTGCTGCATTCCTAAGTGGGCCCTCTGCGTTCTTATTTCGATTTTGATCTGGTAAACTCATGTATCCCGAACGAAATCTAGGTTCATAGGCGTAGCCAGCAAGAAAGCAGGTGAGGGTAACTGCCTCCCTGACTGGGCAATCAAATTTAGCCTCTGTGAAATGCATTTGGAAACGCAATCATCTCCCGAAATAAAAGTCATTCCGGGAAATGGCGTCAGGTAAATGGCCTGTGGGAAATGGCTTTTGGGAATTTACCTCAGAGAATTTTCCGAAAAAAAAGGACAGATATCCGCTCTGAAAAATAGCCATTCCGGAAAATGGCTTCTCGGAAATTGTTCCCGGGAAATGACCTCTGCGGAAAGACCCCTAGAAAATGATTTCAGTTAATCATTTTCCAATAAAAATAAGAACAGAGATCCATTAAGGAAAATTATTCATTCCAAGAAGTAGCCTCTGGGACGTGGCCTTAGAAAAATGGCCTCTTAGAAAATTGCCACTGGGAAATGAATTCCGGGAAATGCTTTTCCACGAAATAATGTAAAACTAAATACCGATATGCAATAGTTTGGAATTTGGATAATGTCTATAGACCGGGAATCGATGACCAACAAAATTTTTAAATACAAGATGGCGGCTTCTGATTGCCATACTCCCTAATTTTAATCCTGGCTACGGTCTAGATCATGTCTAGTTATGATATGCAGCGATTGAGTATATTTATCATCCTAAATCAATAAATTATTGAGTTATAAACTACATTGAACCATTTATGGGCTGCCGTATATCAGCTTATCATTCGTTCATACAAAAACAACTAACACTGGGAAAAAAATCGTACTATTTCGCAGAGATTTGAAATAGTGTTTCATTTCAAATTAGAAATATATTAGGGAAAAATCCTGGGGGGGGGGGACCTACAGAATTCTGGAGGGGGCCTGGCCCCCTAGGCACCCCCAGTAGTTACGCCAATGATCAGGATACCGCCAAATTTACTCTCTCACTCGTTTGATAGCTTCCGGACTCCTGACAGTGCGGTAACGACCAAATCTGGAAGGAATTTTCCAAGAACCGGTTTCTTCGTTGCATTTGATGGTGCGAAAGATGAACCTTTCGTTTATTCCAAATGGTATCTATTTCTTTTAAATAGTACACCGTCTACAATTTATCAATAACAGATTTATGACGAGCTCCATTTTCGCGTCCACGATTACCACAAGTCCTTAACGAATGATAATCCAAAAGAAAATGCTAGTCGTGTTGAAATTTGAATACATTCTATAACACTTTGATTGTTATTTTTTGTATTCTCCCTTGCGCGGAAGTAACGATCTTTGATGAAGTTTGCAGAAGCAGATAATTTCTCATCTCCATGCGAAGCGCTAGGAGTGGACAGTAATTTTATTGCTAGAACGAATAGACATGAAGAGAAAGTGTATTGATAGTTGCGTATAGGGCAACGGGAGGCTTTGAAATTGAAAGATACGTGTTAGGCAGTGTTGGGAGAGGGACAAATCGCTAGAACTAGAAAAAAGCAAAAGGTAGTTTAAGAGCCCGATCGGTTGCATAACCTTTTGTCAGTCACGGGGAATTCCCCCCTTGCCTATCCTGCATGGGGTAGTATGACAAAGGGTTATGTGTTTGATCAGATACTACCGTTAAAATGCCCTCCGCTCGTTTTCAAACTTGTATCTTTCAAGTTCAAAACCTGCCGTTGCCCTATACGGAACTATCAATACACTTTCTCTTCATGTCTATTCGTTCTAGCAATAAAATTACTGTCTACTCCTAGCGCTTCGCATAAAGATGAGAAATTATCTGCTTCTGCAAACACTCTATAATAAAAATGTGCATACATATCTTTGTTTAACCCATCCAAAGTTACATGTGTTTAAATAACACTGACAGGCAGGGTTGCGGCTTATCATTTTTGACTCAGGCATATTCATTTGCCAATATCTCCTTTCAGAGGGTCGATTTGATAATATGATGTATGATGAACTTGTAGTGCATGAGTAGACCTACAACTTTGTCTAACAGTATATTGCTCTAACTCCTATATCTTCGACATGAGAGCGTATATTCACAGTGATCTTCACGATGATAATCGCGTGATCTTCACCGCGAATATCATCGCGAAGATCACTGCGAATATACGCTCTTATTCCTCAGATATAAGAGATAGAGCTATGTATTGTTAAACCAAGTTGTAGGTCTACTCAAGCACCATAAGTTCATCATACATTATGTTTTGAAATTGAGCTTCTGAGAAGAGCTATCGGCAAATGAATATGGATAAGTCAAAAATGATAAGCCGCAACCTTGCTGACAGGAATTACCACTCACCCTGTATAGGTTTTCCCGAAATCCCGAATTCTTTCCTGTTTTCTGAAAGTGGTAATATTCCATAAATGTTTAAAACGATTTGTAGTCGTTGTTCGGGAGTAACATCGCCCTACCCTTGCTACGCCACTGCCGAATGAGAGGACTTCTCTCCCAACGATCGTTCCTCCGATCCGAGATGGTTTCTCCCTACCACATCGACCGATACCGACAGCGATCACGGGCGATCGTTATCGGTGACGTCACCGCTGGTAATTATCTGGCTGGCTGCTAGATAGTGGATGATCTGCTGTGCAGATAGTCGTGTCTGCTCTGACTCCCAAGAAGGATGGATGGGAGCAGAGCCACAATGGAAGGAAATGTTCTGTGTTAACTGTTTGTGATGTAGTGAATGTACAAACGTAAATATGTAAATAAATGTATGTTGTGTAGAAGAGACTAAATATATGTGATGTGTGATAGCTGGACGGATGTGTGGTGTGTGTCGAAATAGAACTCAAAAGGAAACCCAAACCCAACCATATCCCAAACCAAACCAAATACAGTCCACTTATGAAGAAACCCGAAATATTCCACCCCGCTGGCAGTGCAAATTAATTACCCCCCAATCGGTGTTGGTTAGGGTCCGGTAACCCAACATTATGGTCCTTCGAGCCAGATAAATCGGCAAACCGGACAAAGGAAACTGCCAGATTTGATCAATACGTGGCATGGATGCCAAAATGGTTGGTTTGTGGGCGCAATTAGCCAGCAGCCATCACTGCGGCATAATCAATTATCTAGACATCGCCATTACTTTTGAATGGATATGGCACTGGAATATGATGGCTACTAGTAGTTGAATATCGGATACTAACAATAACAAATATGGACATTTTGGATTCTTGGACATTGGTGCTGGACTGAAATACACATCTCACAATACTTATGCTGCGTTGGACATCGCAACATAATAACCACGGCACATTGCCTGGTTTACCAGGTAAATATAAGCTCAGTATACGTCCAGCCGAATGGACACAACACATTTCTATTACTGACACACTTTCCATTATCGGTCAACAATACGCCTCATTGGGAGCGAAACAACAACAAACTACAATCGCCGATCACAGCTGATGGGTCAGCTGTTCAGCCGATCTGGATGTCAACAAGCCGAAACCGTACCAAGGGATACAGTTGACACACCCACTACGATCGATTCGAAAGGTGATGGGATAACCACGAGTGATAAAGAAACACAGACGAAATCACAACAAACGTCGCTAGAAACGACTGATCGGAGGAATATTTGGTTTATTTGGTTGTGTCTATCACATTTTCGGTTTGCACCAACCACACAAAGCAAACGCAACAGGAGGGAGCCGAAAATTACATACAACCACAGAGATACAAGGTAGCCTACGGATCAATGCGGGATCAGTTCGTGACGCAATCGTCCGGAGCGATTGTGGGTTAGTGATGACGCCATACGTAGATAGATGGGTAAACGATGAAGGCATACATCGGTTGGCATGGATCGGTATGGAATCGGGTAGCTGCACCTACTTGTCCAGGTAAGCAGCTTACATGTATATGTCTAGCCGAGCTAGGCATTACGTTTTCGGTATCTAACACTAATAATTTTCGGAACAACAACGATGACGTCTACACCATCGGCAAACATCCATGGAGGCCAACCATACGGTTCGACGATCAGCTGATCGTTTCGGAGCAAACTTTTTCGCGCCGACTGCCGATGCTCAATGGACACGTAAAACTGGATACGGATATCACCAGTCCATACCATCAGAACGGAAAATCAATTTGGACGACCATTGAAAGGGGTGTCAGACCCAAGGGTGTCTGTCATACATACCAAACTTTGAGTACATGGGTTGCTCATTGATCAATCAAAGCAGGTGAAAGGATGTCTGCGGTTTTTTCCATGGTTTGGGCAAATCGGTGCTCATTACCGAATCCTATATCAACCTAATCTAAATTCAGCACACAGGGTGCTTGGAATGGATATTCCGACGGTTGGTCACACAGGGTGATCGAACCAAACCCTCGGGCAGGACACAAGGGTGTCCTGTATCGGTTCCTTGGTTTGTGCACACAGGGTACGCAAACCAATCCTAGGACAGAACACAAGGGTGTTCTATACCCATCGGTTTGTGCACAAAAGGTGTTCAAACCTACCCATGGCAAGGACACAAGGGTGTCCTAGGAATGCCATGCCAAGGAGAGGATACAAGGGTGTCCTCTAGGTACCATTTCTAGGTCTTGAGTACAAAGGGTGCTCAAGACTAAGGCCAAGGCTTGGACACAAGGGTGTCCTCTAGCCTCAACGGTCTGTGCACAAGGGTGTGCAGACCTATCCAAGGTATGGGTACATGGGTACTCAAGGAACCAACCAAGGCTCGGGCACATCGGGTGCTCTAGGCTCGAGGCACATCGGGTGCTCGGTAATCAAACGCCGAGTGGACATAGGAATGTCCACAGCTGGATGTAGGCATTAGGAGTGTCTGCAGTATGCAATTGGATACAGGAACCAAGGAATAAACATTGAGAGGATATCGGAAGCAAACCGCTATCATTTTGGCATTTATTTCGAGATGGAGCAAGTTAATAATGGACGACATCACACTCTGGCTGAGGGCAACATCGGAAGTTTACCAGGTTAGTAAAACGGTATATGTACCAGCCGAGGTGACTTTCGGATTCTACATGTAATCTTTCCCCACATGTACTTGACTTTGGAATGCGGATACTCGCCGAGCCACCACGTGTACAGTGACATTCATTCAGCGATCGAGGATATCGTCGCAAGTGACATCGGCTACACCAATGGACGGCACAACCCACGGTTTAATATGGCAAGGTGGACATCGAGGACTTAAACCTAGCGGATTCGTAGGCCATCCCAATCCTGACATTCCAAAAACGGACGAACTTCGGAAGGACATCGTAAGGACATACCATCAGGACAAACACAAAATCTGTGGTCAACAAAAACACAAGTAACAGGAGCGCAAAAACTGAAAGATACATCGTTTACATTCGTGCGAATGAAACGTGGAGAACAGAGAGCTGAGAGACGAACGATATTATCATCAGCGGCAGTCACAGGTTTTTGAGGGTGGGTGAGCAATCAATTCACCCACCAACACATTGATTCAACAATTGTACGTTGGACCAAGGGAATCGAAGAATCGCATTACATCGATGAGGCATGACCACGGAAGAGACAATTCAGAAATGTTGGACATTTCAGGGTGGGTGAGTATGTTCGGGAGTAACATCGCCCTACCCTTGCTACGCCACTGCCGAATGAGAGGACTTCTCTCCCAACGATCGTTCCTCCGATCCGAGATGGTTTCTCCCTACCACATCGACCGATACCGACAGCGATCACGGGCGATCGTTATCGGTGACGTCACCGCTGGTAATTATCTGGCTGGCTGCTAGATAGTGGATGATCTGCTGTGCAGATAGTCGTGTCTGCTCTGACTCCCAAGAAGGATGGATGGGAGCAGAGCCACAATGGAAGGAAATGTTCTGTGTTAACTGTTTGTGATGTAGTGAATGTACAAACGTAAATATGTAAATAAATGTATGTTGTGTAGAAGAGACTAAATATATGTGATGTGTGATAGCTGGACGGATGTGTGGTGTGTGTCGAAATAGAACTCAAAAGGAAACCCAAACCCAACCATATCCCAAACCAAACCAAATACAGTCCACTTATGAAGAAACCCGAAATATTCCACCCCGCTGGCAGTGCAAATTAATTACCCCCCAATCGGTGTTGGTTAGGGTCCGGTAACCCAACAGTCGTCAAACGTCAAAAAGTCACTTTATTGTCTTTGGGAAGGTTTATTTGCAAGGCTGAGAGAATGCCTTCAGCGGTTTTCAATTATTTTGGTCAAGTTTTATACAGTTCCAGAAATATAGACCTCCAAAAATAGGTCAACTATTTTCCATTTTCACCGCCTTTGTTCCAAATTTTGTATTTTGTTTGATGACGTCCATGTGTGTGTTTTGTTTTGGAACTCCACCTACTTCGTTTCGAACACCCACAGGTTTCCTACGACAGGACTTTCTACAAGCCCCAAGGTGTGCAAACTTGTAGTGCTAGTTGAAATGATTCAAATATATGGAAAAAATCTTATTTGTAACTGGGATTTTCTACTGCATCTCTCTTGCTAGCTTTCATATGCTTCCCTAGTGCACAAAATTTAATATATGGGAAACACAACTTTTTGAGGGACTCAAGCAACGTATAAACAAATGTTTTTAGCAATGACAAAAATAAGCATAGCTGTGAAACGGGGGGGGGGGGGGGGTGACCCCGGCGTAGTGGTTAACATCCATACGTCTCAGGCCAAAGTCACGAGATCGAATTTCACCCACTGACAAGTTACGAAAATACCCAAAAGGTATTTGAGTGACTACGGCGGGAGATGACCAGCCCAGGGCTGAAAATATCGATAATAAAAGAAAAGAAAAAACATAGCTGTGAAAGCACGTTAGGTTTGTTTTAACAACACAGGGTATGTGTCCCTTGACTCAGCCTATTATGCAACCAGCGATCACATTTTTCATTATAACTCATAAAGTTTTTAAGCTGTAAGCGAGATTCAACTAGTTATGCACTTGCTAAGATAAGTTTGATAAGACATTTGGTAGCATGTATCACTAAAAGTTACACAACTATTTTTATAATGCCATAAACTTTCGAGGGATGTGGATTTAATGTCGGTCTATCAGCACCAAATTGGGTCTATTCGTGGATGAAACTTTGTCCCATTCGATGGATTTATTGCTAAATGCAGTCTTTGTTTGGTTTTTTCTCTAATTTTATGAATTAAGGCATTGTCAGCTGTACTGGATTTACTTAATACAACATTTCATAACACAAACTAAAGTAAAACTGCATCGAAACACTTAAATGATGTTCATATATGATTTATCAGCCATTCAATAATGAAAACATTATAATTCACTACACAATGATTTTGTCTCTTTGATTTGTGTTTAAATGAGCCACTTAAATATAAACAACCGCAAGTTCATGCATTTCCGCATGAAATTTAACCAATAACAACCTTTTTTACAATGTTATTGATACAACAGGCCATAGTTCGGAACATGCAAAAAAATATGTACCCAACATTGGGTCTACGATTTTTTTGTAAAATCATTATTATTTTAGCCATGTAAACAGTTAATTTGTAACGTGTAACTATTTTCTGCACATCCAGACTGCAATGCTTGCATTATCGATTCAATTAAGCCAAATTTAGATCACTTGAAATCGTGTCGATCATCTGTTCAGCATAACCAGTGAAATCATGATGCCCCAAAAGTTCAAGAAACTGAAAATTACGCGGAAGTGAACAACTATAAGTTGATTAATATTGTCTCAATTGCTTCGGATTATATCGGTCATCCTCATAGCAACATGATTTTGTTGATTATCGCTAAATTAATGACACATTTGGTACAGAGGCCGAATGAAGGAGCTAGGCTAACATTACATCCCCTTACCCTATCATAGCAGTTACAATATGTGTGAACGTAGCTAGTATTCTGTAAACAATAATCATAGGGATGGATTACCTCTAAAAGTTGTCTCTGCCTTTTCAACTTACCCTTATGCATTTAGAACGAGAAAAAAAAACTCATGTTTGAAAAAAAAATTTCAAGGGGATGTTTCTTCTCAAATCAATCAAATTTTTTTTACAATTATAAGTGTATCCATGTAGTATACAGAAATATTTTTTAAAAACTTTTCTCAACAAAATAGTGGCCGTTAGAGTGTTTCGAAGAAGTCGTTGTATTTTGCTTGTGCCGGCTCTCCTGGTCGCAGTTTTGATCTGAAACCTGATAACCCAAAAAAAGTTACATTAATTACATTTACAGTTAGTAGATGAATTGAAAACAAATTTTTGCACTTTAGGCGTTACTTTTTTGAATAAATTCAATTTTTTCCGCCATTTTATCACATTTTTCCATATTTATTAATAAAATATTAAGATAATTTTTAATTCATATAGAAGGTAATACTATAACAAAGAAATCCTTTAAGTTTCAGCGTAATCGAATAATTAGTTCCGAGTTATCTTGGCATAAACTCCAAAAATGCTGTTTTGAGAAAAACGCGTTGAAAGTTTTAATCAGCAGAACACCGTAATATTTGAAAATAGGGTCAGTGCGAGCGAGTTATACACCATTTTTGACAGCTGGCTAAACTAATTTAGAACGCGCTGGATTTCGTTCCAAAATTTGGCGCAAAATAAAACAAAAGCGTATGGCAGTTTTGTTTTACATCGAAACTGTTCGAAAATGAAATTAGCTATAAAATGAGTGCTTCCTATACCGACACCAATGCAAAATTTGTATATTGTGTGGCAAGCACAATTGATATTCAATCTCCTATAAGAAAATTATCAACCCGAAAGAATCCTTACACCGAACCGAAATCGAACTCATCGCCTCCGGCTTAGAAAACTGTACTCTTTCGGACTGAGCAAGGTTTACGATAGAAGAAATAAAAACTGTCTTACTCCTATCTCTGCTGCAAAAACATACTTTCGAACGATTTGTTTACGCATCGACCGGATCTGTTTTTGAACTATTCAAAGTTGAGTAAAAAATATAAAATCAAAAACTTCACTGAACCAACACCGTACACTACTAATTGATCGTTTATTGATTTATTTGTCATTTGTTGATTATCTCTCGTTTGCTTTTTTCTCCTTCCCTCCCGACAGAATGCGCTCGGTGGACGAGATGGCAACGTCCCACATTTTATCCGCCATCGATCCACTGATGACGGCATCGAGTAACGGCGGATCGGCGGGACCGACGTCGAATGGAGGCAACATGTCTCAGACGGGTGGTGGCAGCGGTGGAACGTTCGGTGGCCACGGGCGGGGAAGTAGAGAGCAGAACCTCTCGGTCACGCTGGACGATCGTGATCTGTGGATGCGATTTCAAAACCTCACCAACGAGATGATTGTCACCAAAAATGGCCGGTAAGTTAGTCGTTAGTTACAGAGGGACAAAGCTGTGTTCAGATTCTTGGGAATAGTGCCTACTTAGTTAGTTTTGATTGAATCAGTCAAACGGAACTTGGATGAGTAAAATTCCTGTTTCTCAGTAGACAAATATTGGTTTTCATCATCGTAGTCATTGTGTTTAGATACATGGGGCTGTTCAAATCGCTCAGAACCGGAATAGGCATAATTAATCTTCTCTTCCTTTTTTGCATTCTCGCCGCTTTCAGACGCATGTTCCCCGTGGTAAAGGTTACCGCCAGTGGTTTGGATCCCACCGCCATGTACACCGTGCTGTTGGAGTTTTCTCAAGTTGATTCGCATCGCTGGAAGTACGTCAACGGTGAATGGGTAAGACATTGCTAATAGCTGAAAAGAAATAACTAAATAGCCCACGGTTGGAGATAAACTTAAAAAAAGAGTGTTCTCCAACGGCCGGCACGGATGCATCATCGTCATATGAGTAGATCATCTGATCAAAGGTGGAATGCAAATATTCCGCTGCCATTTTTCCACGCACGAATGCAGTTGCCATGTGTTTAGCAATGGCGAACCTTGAGGGTTCCGAGCTAGAGAAGCATCCAATACAATCCCAAGCCCAGCGGGCGTGATCGAAAAAGAGGTGCTTGTTTATTCCGTAACGTTGCAAACTATTTGCATTGCGCTAATTAATACACGGTGCACAGCTTGGAAAAACAAAGTGCAACGTGCTAATTATGACGTCCGATGAACAGTGCGGGCCGAAGGTCTTGTCTTGGACGATCGTGTTCTCGGATGTATTGGTTTGGGAGTTGACTTCTAAATCGATGGATCAATCCATTTTGAAAACTTTTTTAATTCACTAGCGCAAGAGAAGGATGTCGAATCGAATATTTGAAATAATCATAAGGTCTGTATTCGCGATAATTTTGACATCCAAAATCTGTGTTAAAACACGCATGAAGAATTTTATTTCTAATATATCTATTCTGCATATTCGTTATTCTGCATTGATACAAACATCACGGACCTTGCCCTTTTACCCAGCCATAAGGGTTTGTATAGCCCAAGCAACACAAAACTGTAATAATTGGTTGCAGTAACTTGATTGTGACTAGGGATACTCCTTTGTGACCTTGCTGGCAGCTTTGGTCCAGATTTATTGGAAATGTTTGGCATTTTTCAGAGCTCAATATCTTTCGATGAGTACTAACTCAGGACTATTGGGAGGATTGGGAGGTTCTGGTTCGATGTTCACTTTGTTAACTTCATACCACTCCATCACAGTATAGTAACACAATGCCAAATCGAGGTTAAACAAATGGCTACCATCGTGGCTTCTAACGAAGGGCAGCGATCTTTCTGCAGGCACTTAATAACCTTGTCGATTGTGCTGGCCCCCCCTTTAGCTGAATCAGTAAAGCCACAGCCGCAAAGAAACACCATGCTGGAGATAGCTGGGTTCGATTCCCGGTCTGGTCTAGGAATTTTTCGTGAAGGAACATTTCTCGACTCCCTGGGCTTAGCGTATTATTGCACTTGCTACACAATCATACTAATACAAAAATGATACAAGGCAACGAAAGCTAACAATTAATAACTGTGGAAGCGCATTTAGAACACTAAGTTGAGGGCAATCAATAAGCGTGTTGGGAAAGATTGGTATAGATTGTGCTGGCCGTGATGAAAGAATTTGTTTTCCTACCACACGAAATAAAATCTTGCTATGTAAGGTATGTTTGAGCAAATATTGACAGCTTGTTTGTCCTACAATAGTCAGGTGTGGCGTTTCTGTCCATAGCAGTATCGAAAGCAACTATTGGAAGCAGAGTTGGTAAATCTCACGGCCATCATTTGACAATGAAAAAATAGGCAATCTCACTGTCACGAGAAGAAATGAACTATCATGAGATTTCTTGTCATTCTCACACCATTATGCAGTCATGAGATTTTGGCTCATACGATTTTGTTTTACAAATTTCTAAAATTCTACCTAAAATTAGCCAAGCAATAATAGGGTTGATATGCTAGTAATGGACCCCTTAGTAGGAGCTTTGAACATTTTCGATGAATTCCATAAGAATTTTATTAACTATGTGTACAACAATCCCACATTTGATGAAAATAACTAGTCATTTACACAAAATTATAGTAAACTCTATTTTTGAGGCTAGGTTTTCCTGGTAAACATCGATAATTGCGCTGATCATAATGTGCCTTTTTTGGACCCATTTGCTTATTTTGGACCCGGGTCTATAATGCGCATTATAGACCCGGGTCCAAAATACGCATATCAACTAATTTGATTAAAATGATTGATCTGACGCAGCTAAACCAATTTGTTATCTCGTACAAATAGGGTAACGCATATATTTTGGACTTGTATAGGGTTGATATGCCAGTAATGGACCCCTTAGTTGAAACTTTGAACAATTTGAATGAATTCCACAAAAATTTTATTTACTTTTTGGGCAACACTCCTACATTTGATGAAAATAACTAGTCATTTACACAGAATTACGGTGAACAATATTTTTTAGCCAAGTTTTCCTGGTAGACATCGATAATTCGCGATGGTCATAATGCGCTTTTTTTAACCCATTTTCTTATTTTAGACACGGGTCTATAATGCGCATTATAGAACCGGGTCCATAATATGCATGTCAACTAATTTGATTATAATGATTAACCTGACGCTGCTAAACCAATTTGTTATCTCGTAGAAAAATAGGGTAGCGCATATATTTTGGACATGTATATATTATGGCCACCTTCCATCACGGAGAGAAATGAGTCTTGTTTGAAATAACCAACACTATGGTTGAAATGTAAAGTCTGGCTCTGCTTGAGATGAAGTTGATGTTTGTTTGCTTCAAACTCGCGATTGTAGTTGAAGCAAACCGCTTTTTCAAGTGATTTCTACTCAGATAATAACATTGTTTTAAATTTAATGTTAGTTAATTGGAACTGCAAGTCTGCTTATTTTCAACCCTAAAAATGTTTGTTTTAACCAAAAATTTAATTGCTATACACAGTTCTGTTTGGCTGATTCAAACTGTGATCTTAGAGTTGAAATAACCTGAATGTTTGGTGAAAATGGCCATAGTTTATGGTTGGGTAAATACCAACCTTAAATATGACGGAGAACAAACTACATGATTAGTTTCCCTCATATGGAGTCAGTAAAATTCCTATCAGTTGTACGTGCGGGGACAATTCGTGAGTCCGGAATGAAATTGGTGATTTAGTGTAATTTATGATTCATAGTGATATAAAGTATACTACAGTTATATGTTATTGTTTATAAAGAAATAAAATGCCGTATAATCGGGAGAGCGTAAAGTGATTTTTTATCTACTATAGGAGACCCTAAATGAAATTAAACGCATAATGTTCATGCCCTATGGTATGCACTATACCTAATACAGTTTTGCGTTTAACGGTAGTCCAGCTAAATAAATGCTAAATAAATAAGTGGAACGAAAAATACGGTAGGTGTAGTACTAATTTTTATTTGATTTCAACCAGTTGGTTGGTTATTTCAAACGATACCGCTGGTTTCAATTACCGATTCGATATTTATTTCAATCAACAAGTTTGTTTCACTTACGCTAAGTTTTGGTTGGAACAAGCGTTGAGTTTTGTTTGAATTTACCTAGTAATGTGATTGTGCGTTTTTTAATATTGAAATTTTGTTGATTCAACGAAAACTGGTTGTTTTTACCATACTTTTTCTCCATGATAGATAAAATTCTAAACGCATCCGATGTGTTACAACACCAGACCTATCTAGGTTCAATCTAGGTAGACCTTGAATAAAACTAGTACAATCTTAGATGCATATACAGGGTGTTCGGTTGCTTAGTGCAAATATTTTCAGGGGCGATAGGGGATGATATTTGAAGAAAACAAAAGTTCTACGCGTATGCTCAAATCTAAAATTTTATGGAGTTGTTGAACTTCTATTTTTTTGGTACATGTTAGTCTTAAACTGGCTGTAACTAAAAATTATGTTATTTAGCAAGATTTTATTTGGGCTGCCGATTCCAAACAATGGGCATAACCGTAGCAGAGATGACTATCTGCTAACTCTTCTGGAAAAAAACATAGCTGTTTTCGGAAACCGTGTGGTACTGTTTTGAAAACATTTGAGTTGTGCATCCTGCGCACAGACATTACCACGGTTTGGTTGAATTCATGATTTTATTATCTGCTAATTGGAGGCACAACATGCCGCAATCAAAACAAAATTGTAAAAAAAAACTTAGCAAGATAGAAAGTTTGTGTTAAAGAGAGAGAGAGAGTTGTAGAACACTTTCAAAGCCATGTTTTTGTTTTCGAATTAAGGAAATAAATTGTTGGTAAATAACATAATTGAGCTACAGCCAATTTAATACTCACATCCACCAAAAATTAAAAGTTCAATAACTCCGAATACTTTGAGCTTTCTCCATAGGCGTACAACAATTTTTTTCACAACACATTTGCATTAAGGAACCAAACACCCTGTATAATGTATTTTACAGCAAAGTGACCAAAATACATACAGGCTTAAAATATATTCATCCCCCTACACTGTTAGAAAAGTAATGAAAATATCTATGTGTCCGATACTTCAGATTCCGTGTAAGTATGCTTACATGTATTAGTTTTTCCTAATCAACAATTTTCACTTTAGACGGTGTGCAAACAATAAGTTCGGTTTTTTTTTAAAACTGAAATGAAGGGTTGCCAAATAGGCAACATAGCACTTCCAATTAGTCCTTTAATGGACCCTCAAAATTTAGACAATTTGTCCAATTTTTCATAGCTTTTATTACTGCATTGTAAAATTTAATATAAGTACTAGGTATTAATGTTTCGAAAATGCATTTTTAAAATCTACAATTGATTTATATGATCAAATGTTTTTTTTTTTCCTGTAACGAAAATACTTACAAATCACTGTACCATGCAGTGATCAGGTAAAAATAATTAATAATGATGTTTTATGTGTAACAATTGTGAAGAATCATATTCTAACCTTTGTTTAAGTGTTGATACTATGTGTTTTAACTGAAATTGGTTAGGTGAAATACGATAATAACGAAATAATTACAATAATATGCCAGGGGGTCCATTATACGCACAGGGTCCATTATACGCATACAATCCCTATGTAATTGAATGGGAGAACGTTTTATTTCAAGTTTTGTTATGAAACTTACAATCATATCCATAAATTTGTTTGTAATAGTAATGACAAAAACACTGTCACGTGCTGTCATGACGAAAAATTCGATGAGATTTAAAATAAAATCTCCATCATCGTTTTCTCGCCCGATGAGATTTTCTTACGTAGTTCGGTAAAAAATGTAGGTCATTTTGCATTAAAAATGACATTTGCCAGCCCTGATTGGAAGTTGTTTAAAATCTGGAAACTTTGTCAAATAATCGCAACAAAGTTTACCAAGCACGTGATTTTGCTGTAAAATTTGGTTTATCATATTGTAGTTCGGGGCTTTTTTTTGACTTTGTATGATTTCAATCCGGAACGTTCCGAGACACACCCTACTGTCCGTAGCACGATCTGCACAACCAATGTTTTTGTTGGTAGACGAACGTTCAGACTATGTGCTCCGGCTTTTCGCACGGCAGATGACGAAATGTGTCTGTAGATATTTCAACAAACATACCAACGAACTAAAGAGAGACTACAACTAACTCAAGCACGAGCCGGTCGCTTCACGAGAAATGGCGCTGAGAACCTTTTGGAGTTTGGAGCTGAACCTGAACCGGAACTGAAGGATCAATTCGAGAGCCCGAACAGTTTTGACTCATGTCAGAGATATAAGGCGAACTGAACGATTTGCCATACCACTGCGTACTGAGTCGCATTTAATGGATAAGCGAAATCGGCGACAGGCTTTCCGAGCAACGATGTTTTGATGACTAGGGACGATCTTACCGCAATTCTACTCCACTTCCACGCTGGTCATTCCTAATATGTTTTGCCAACTTGTCGTTAATTCACAATACAAAAAGTACCAACCACTCTCTGGAGGTACAATTGCTTGGCCGCCTGAGAGCTGTAGACGACAGAGTACGGCTTAGGAGACGTTTCAAGCAATCATTGCGTTCAAGTAATTCACCATGGCGCCGCTGTACATGAAGACATCCTGACTAAAGGGTGCAGATACGCTAGATACCAGCTCTATTGAGAAGCGATAGGTTTGTTGGAGAAGGGACCTTCTCCAGGGATCTTATGAGTAACGTGGAATTCTTCTCAGGATTGGATTTCTGTGTTAGTTCCAGACTACGATAACTTGGACGGAGTTACGCGCCGAACGCTTCTTTCTGAGTCAGCTGGTTAAGATATTCGATCTGCTGAGCTTCTTCGACCTGACAATAACAACTGCGAAGAATCCTTCCTGACGTTGCCTCCAATTGGCTGAGCTTCCTAATCTAAATGGCCATCCTGAACGAAATTGGATTTAGAGGCAACTAACCTCTGACTTGAAAATTGGCATAAAGAGTGTCCCACATCAAATTCCATCACGGAAAAACGCTGAGGAAAATTACCTAGTTGATCGTCCTTTTCGAAACTTTCAGACAATGAAATATAACCCATTAGTAAACTTTTTGCATATTTATTTCATTCAACTTCAAAACCATATCCGTACGCTTGCACCCTGACGTCTCATCCATGATGAGACAATGAGGCTTCGTCAGCATCTGAGTGCATAGTTTCTGGACCCGAGACTTTCCCTCCGTATTTTGCCGTGCGTCACGATTTGTAGGCTTCTGAACTTTGTACGTATACAGTCCCTCCCGGTCCTTGGCTCTCTGAATGAAAGACTTCCCTGATCCCTGACCGAAGCATTGAAATTCCACTTAAACGCTTTCACGACACGCTTGTGATCCGGATCAGTAATAGAACATCCATTCTGACCGAATTTCTCCTTCCGTTCGATCGTCAGAGTTTCGTAGTTAAATTTGATGACAAGACTCACCGTTGACTGCACGATTCCGAGTTGTTTGCCGATGTCCCTATGAGAGAGTTGAGGATTTTTCAGGTGCTTGCACAAAATCAATTCACGATGCTGCTTTTCGGGTGACGCCATTTTTTCCATTTTCGAAAAACCGACAGTGAATAAAAAACAACAACAGAAAACACTCTAAAATACTTCTACCCAAATTTTCAAGAAAAAATACCCAATGGGTAATTTTCTACAGCGTTTTTTCCGTGATGCAATTTGATGATCATGAAACAGCTATTCGTGCTGCAAAGTTAATTTAAACCCCACCAAGAAGTACGTGATTTATCTGAATCGTTTCCTCACTCGCCAGCACGTTCCACTGCCTAACGTTAGCACGTTTACGTTTAACTCAACCAACTATGAGAGAGGATAAGAACTCAAATAAGCAACTTCGAGGAGCTTCCATGTCACTTTCTTTCACCTTTAAATTCACTTCACGACCTGAAACTAAGCTAAACCATTCCTGCCTCTTCCACAATCCCGATCAAAGTAAACGAGTCACAGTCAGAAACTCTCAGTTAAAGCAGATTATCGTGATCCACGCAACCGGACTTGACTTCATTAAGTCCTTAAATTGCCTCAACTCCCATTAACCGCCCGAGATGTAGAAGGGAATTTTGTCTTCGGATTGCAACAAATTTGGCCAACCGAATTCAACCGAAAACAACATAAAGAGGTCAATACATCTTGAAAAGGTTTTACGCCTGCATTGCCTGCCATGGTTCAAAAGTTTCTTAAGCCCCAACAATTTTCACCTGACTGCTGGAGTTGATATCAACATGAGGACTATAAAATATACCACGAAAAATCAGGCATCCTTCAAGAAAACTGCATTGTAAAGTATCTTCTCGCCAAATTATTAATTTTTCAAACGCCGAATCGATCAAACGTCGCCGACCGTCTGTATGCAAGACGTCCATTCGGCCAAACATCTTTATGCCAAACGTCTATTCGGCGACACATCCATATGCCAAACGTCCGTATGCCTAACGTCTTCATGCCAAACGGGGTATCATCCAGGATTTCTACATTTCTCGTCAACTAGTGAGTTTTTGGAGCAAGAAAAAAGAAGTGGAAACAGGTAATGTTAGAGGTCAGACAAGATCGTATGATAACAATGATGTCGAGAGCAGATCCCACAAGAACTGCTACGGATATCAACAAGCAGTTGGTCGAATACTATGATTCAAAACTGCACAAGCATGGTATCAAATATTATAAATTAACAATATAGCTCACTTTCCAATTTCGCCTCGGACAAACACGAGCGCCGTGGTGGCAAAAAGGTACACCAGTACACTACAAATTTTGCGTTACCCATATGGCAGTTCTGGTTCTTCAACCTTCTTCTTCTTGGTGCGGTGTAATTCTCGTCGGCCAAAACAAAAAATAAATGCTTATGTCTATGCTGCCGGAACCCCTCTGAGGAAAATCTTCGAAACATCGTATCGGATGCAATGACATCATCCGCGCTTAGCAATCCCTTTTGGTGGTTACTTGGATCAGACCAGCCTCTATAGTGAAATTTATGTTGAAGCACGAAACTCGCACCAAACGTTGTGGAAAAAAAATCAAAACAATACTTTTCTTTGTTTTGAATTGTTGACATTTGCGCATAACACGCTGGACTCAAAATAGGCGAAACACGATAGTTATGAATACTGATTTACTTTTTCAAATAGAGATGGCGTTACAGTTGTGTCCGTTAGGATTCGTATAGGAATTGGAAAAGTGAGCTATATTGTTAATATATAATATTTGATGGCATGACCGAGTTAAAATCCACTCATTTCCGCTAAAAATTAAAAGCTTGGGTTGTCTTGCCTTTGGCCCAGCAATACTAAACGCACGAAGGTTGGTCCATAGTACTCGGGAGTGACATAAGCAAATTCAATTTTGTTCCCTCGGACAGGATAACGTACGTTCGTTGTCCTATCGACCGCAGAAACGATGTTAGGTAGCAACACTGAAAATTAATTTTAGTTTATAATACGAAATCAAAGGTAGAACTAACAAACCTATTCGATGTTTTTTGCAACGAAACTGATTTGTGAAGACTGTTTATGAAGCTTCCTTCCTAATTAATGACACACGCTCAACTTTCAAAAGCATTGGTTGACACAGAGAGAACATTCGTGCATTGTACGAAAACAATAAAAAGAGCTACGAAAAAAATGACTAAACATACGACGAAGCATCTGGCGAGTCTCGTCAAAATCAAACAAGGCGAAAACTCTATTAAAGAGTCTTTGTGAATCGCCCATTGTGCCAAACATGCTGTAATTGGTCCGCTGTGGAGGTAACCGCAGCATCGAACTATTCCCCAGGGCTCGGGGTTGCACGTTGATGTTGATTTGCTTCAGAAGATCAGGACAGTCTATCTATGGAATATGGACTCTATGGACTAACAGGGACTCCAGGTTAATCAGATGGCAACGGCTTTCGTAGCTTCGCAAACGATAGGGATCCGTCCACGGTAGTTTCCGTAGCGCAAATCTCAAACCGTCGTTGAACGGCCTCTACTCTAACGACACCGTTGTTGTAATGGGAAGTCCACACAACCGAGCAATACTCTAATATAGAACGACACAAGGAACAGTACAACGATTTGTGGCAGTAGATGTCCGTGAAGTCTTTAGCAATCCGGAAGATGAACACCAGAACGCCGGAGGCTTTGCCGACAGCGTACGAGATATGCTGCTCAAAGGTGAGTTGGGACTCCAGAATTGCTTGTATGACCTAGACTTGGCTGACGCGCTCAATTTTGGTGCCCAACAAGATATGCTCGAATAAAATAGTCTGTTTCTTGTGCGAAAACGAGATAACCATGCCTTTGGCAGGGTTGACATCCATCAGACTGCACCAGTCGACAAAAGCAGTTAACTGACGTTGGAAAAAGTGACAGTCATCGAGTGAGTGCACTCGAAGATAGAGTTTCAGGTCATACTACCGGTATACTACCGGTATACGGGGCTTTCAACATGTGAGACTGCCAATCTCCTATGACAACAGCTAGATGACGGTCAGTGAGGTACGATTGAAACCATTGCAGCAGGCATCCGTTGATCCCAAGCCTGTCCATTCAGCCAAATGACCATTCGGCCAAACGTCCATTCGGCTAAACATCCATCTGCCAAAGATCCCACCCCCGGAAATCATGTGCTATTTGAACTTATATCTTTCATTGCAGAACGCGTTGCTTAAATGCGTAAGGGTATTCACGTCGTTCAGTTTGATTAATTTTAGCTATCCAAACATTCATGCAGTGATATAATTGCGAAATATTATGTTGAACTATCAACTTACCACGTAAAACAATTTGTCAAACAACTTTTGAGCTAAATAATGTAGATAAAACGGCGATAAAAGCTTAAATTCACATACCGATGTATAGCCGGCATATAGAGAAAATAAAAAAGCACAACAAAACAAATAAATGTCATATGGAGAATGGCTTGCAGTGTTGCCATTTTTATTTTGAAAAAATCTACTGTCAAGTGCCGTTGAGCGCTATTGTAGCTTATTTAA
The DNA here is from genome assembly GCA_034211315.2 of Aedes japonicus. NCBI lineage: Eukaryota > Metazoa > Arthropoda > Insecta > Diptera > Culicidae > Aedes > Aedes japonicus. The sequence goes on along the minus strand of JASCZW010001587.1, from coordinate 49,775 downwards.
CCTCTATTGAACACAATTTGTCTATTGGAGGGTTCCAAAGTATAAGTTATTTCGATTCGTATGGACAATCTTTTGGGTTAAAATATTATCAACTTTCGCTGGTGAAAAATGACATCGTGCTTCCCATCATTTATTTTCAACTGTGTTCTCTAATGCACAATGGCATCCAACCATTGCAGTCTCATTGACTGTTAATAGAGATAGCTTATTTATTGAGAAAAAAAATGAACAACTTTAAATGTTTGCAAAACCTAAACATAGATTGTATCAAAAGTAAGATAAATAAATCCGGGAATGAGTATTCTTACTTTAAAAACCCGTCGGTTAGTATGAATATTACTATAGAATTCAAATAGCTTTAATTTATAATACGGTTAACTGACTCCATGACTCAGTCACGTTTGTTATGGTGCTTAAAAGTGACATATGTCTCAGCGGATACGCCTACTTAAACTAAATGAACTAATTAAAGGGTGATACGGTCAAAATTTGGTCAAGGGAAAACGCGTGTAAATCGGTGAAATCGTTTATTTAAAAAATCAAATTAAATTTCTTTTTCAAGTTCAATTAGTATAAAATTCAGGAAAAATATTCAGTTAGGCTTCCGCTTTTCCAAATCCGAATTGCCGGGCCTTACGCTTGACCCCTGCCATCAGATTTTGTACAGCCACCTTGTCCACCTTCTTCGCCGCAGAAAGCCAGTTTTCCTTGAACTGCTGCTCGTCCTTAGCAGTTTTTTTGGTCTTCTTTAGGTTCCGCTTGACAATAGCCCAGTATTTCTCAATTGGGCGGAGCTCTGGCGTGTTGGGAGGGTTCTTGTCCTTGGGAACCACCTGCACGTTGTTGGCGGCGTACCACTCCATGGCCTTTTTACCGTAATGGCAAGAAGCCAAATCCGGCCAAAACAGTACGGAACAACCGTGTTTCTTCAGGAAAGGCAGCAGACGTTTATTCAAACACTCTTTCACGTAAATTTCTTGGTTGACAGTCCCGGAAGCTATGAAAATGCTGCTTTTCAAGCCACAGGTACAGATGGCTTGCCAAACCAGATATTTCTTTGCGAACTTTGACAGTTTCGTGTGCTTGAAAATATCTGCTACCTTTCCCTTCCTTTTGCCGTATAAAACTCCTGTCCCGGAAGCTGCTTGTAGTCGGCTTTGACGTAGGTTTTGTCGTCCATTACCACGCAGTCAAACTTCGTCAGCATCGTCGTGTACAGCCTCCGGGATCGCGCTTGGCCGTCGTATTTTGTTTATCATCGCGATTTGGAGTCACTACCTTCTTGTAAGTCGATAGTCCGGCTCGTTTTTTGGCTCGATGCACGGTTGTAGACGATACACCCAGCTTATTTGCGGCATCTCGGAGAGATAGGTTAGGGTTTCGCTTGAAACTACCGGCAACTCTCTTTGTCGTCTCAGCGGCTTCCGGTTTTCGATTTCCCCCCGATCCAGACTTCCTGGCTGTCGACAAACGTTCCCCAAACACTTTAATTACATTTGTAACGGTTGATTTGGCAACTTTTAGCGATTTTGCCAACTTTGCGTGCGAGTAGCTCGGATTTTCGCGACGCGCGAGCAAAATTTTGATACGCTGCTCTTCTTGCTTGGACGGCATTTTGACAACTGATGAGTGAATTCCAAAATCAAAATAGGAGCAACATTCTACACACACACCTTCAAAATGAGGGGTGTTCAGGTTTTTTAAATGCAAAATTGAAAGAAATACGTCAAGTTGATATTGACCAAATTTTGACCGTATCGCCCTTTATAACGTTCTTTATTTTTAAAGGTTGCCGGAGGAAAAGCGGAAGCCCCCCCGCCGAATCCAGTATATGTCCACCCGGAATCACCCAACTTCGGTCAACACTGGATGAAGGAACCGATTTCATTCGCAAAGGTAAAACTTACCAACAAAACCAATGGAAACGGGCAGATTATGTTGAATTCCTTGCACAAGTACGAGCCTCGAGTTCACCTAGTTCAAGTCGTTTCGGAGCAGCGTGAGCAGAGAAACGTCCACACCTACCCTTTCCCGGAAACCCAGTTCATCGCAGTAACGGCTTATCAAAACGAAGAAGTGACCTCCCTCAAGATTAAATACAACCCATTTGCTAAGGCTTTCCTCGATGCAAAGGAACGGCCTGATTCGGTATATTCAAGGGAAAATTCGACTTACGGTTGGTTGAACTTTCACCCATCCTACGCTACTGCTCAGTCTCCGCTTCCAACTGCGGAACGTTATCAACACACAACGCTTCGGACAAACCGTGTTGCACCGTACACAACTCAGCGATCTCGAAGCTCCAATGGGAGTGCTTCTCCCCAAACAACTCCGTATCTACCGCTGGAACCTGTAACGTCACCCGTGTTCTCCTCGTATCCTACGGCATGGCAATCGCAACCGTCGGCCGCCACAGGATCTTATTGGAGCAGTCAAACAACAAATCCTGGTAGTCCCAACTCGATAGCTCCAAATACTTCGCCTACCCATTCAAATGGATCTCCAAACTATGCGACCTCGTCTCCAACTTACGCTTCGCATCATCTGTCATCTCACAACAGCCAGTACACTCCGACGTCCAGCTCGTCGGCAACCGGTTCCGCTTCAATCGATGTCTACCAGCCGAATATGTCGCCTCAGCAAATCTACGCTCCTGCAGGGCACCAGGTATTTATATTGAAATCGTTAAATAATCGATAAAAACCACTAATAATGTAATTTCCAGATTTATCATCCTACGCCAACCGTATCCCCGAATCATCAATTGTACGGTCAAGTTTTGAATCCCCCATCCATCACCAACATCGGCTATTCAACGTCCTGGCACGGCGCGAGTGATTACAGTGTTTATCAGAGCACCTACCATTATCCGACGGCCGAGTATATCCCCATGATAAGTGATATTGGGTAAGAACCAACACTTTCAATTCCTGCAAAAATAAATTTAGAACTCAAATTGAGGATTTGTTTACAGCACCTACAATCACCCGACGGAGATAACCGAACTAACTCCGGTTTCCGCTTCGCATCACCACCGATCGCACGAGCCGGTTGCTGCATCCTCACCGGTACACATTCAGTACCATCATGGTCACCATCCTGCGGCAGCTACGGCGGAAAGTGCCCTCATGAGTAGCAACAGTCACCATCATTGCTCGGCGGAAAACCATTCGCCGGAACCCAATCATTCCAGTTCGACGGGTGCCAGCGTCGGAAGTGGGAACGCATTGCCAGGATCACCGGGGATGGTGTCTGCTTCCGTTCAGCAAAGTCCGTCGAGAAGTGGATCCACGGGGGCGTGGACACCCCTGACGCCACCACAAACATCACACATTTGATCGAGTTCGAGAACTTATCTAAGTAGATTGTTTTCAAAAATGTTCACTAGTACGATAGAAGTAAATTTTGTTAAGAAAAAGTATACATTCATTAACATCCTTCAATGTTTATGGAGCGTTTATAAAGAATTGTTGGTTATAGAAGAAGTGTAAATAAATCGCTTTGAAAATTATTTGATGCATTCCGTTGTGAGGGATGTTTGTTGTTAAGTACTATCACAGAGAACAGACATCCAGGCTGAAACATTTTCCCCTAATTTACTGTGAATTTTTTTTTAAAGCAAACCGTTGGAACATGCTATTTGAATGTTAATTGTGGATGTTCCATTATGATGATTGAACTATTTCCATGGTGTTATCCTTTTAAATAAAAATTCTGCTCGAATCCGTTTTAAAGTTATTATAAATTCTTTAAATGAATGGAAATCTAAGTCCTTTTGGAAAGTTAATCTTGAAAAAAAGTATATTAACAACATATTTTCATAATATCAACCACAGATAATTCTGTAAAATGACAAAATAGGATTAATATGGTAGCAACCCTGTTCCGATCAAATTACGTTTAGAGTGTATTCGATGATAAAAGTTGATGTACTAAAACTCACTAGAAACAAAATAAAACTAGTTTCATTCGATCTTGAGCCGCAGTTATAAGAAGAGGCAAAATATACAGTGTGAGTTTATTTTTATATTCAAGTGAGAATTTTAAATAAAGGGTGTATTCGATAAAAATGGCACACAGAAAATCTTCTGTAACTTTTGAATCGTATGAGTAAAAAACCTAGAAATTTGAGTAGATCTTATCCATAGTGTATTATTTACATCTGCCAAGTTTCATAGTTATACAATCAGTAGTTCCAGTCATGTCGTCGAAACAAGAAATTGTCCGTGAGAAAATTTTGTGCACTCATAATCAAAATCCAGGGGCGTCCCACCGGTGGATTGCTAAAAGGCTTGGAATTGCAAATACAACTGTGTCTCGTGTAATAAGAACCTTCAAGGAGCGTCTGAGTGTCCAAAGGAAGGAAGGGAGTGATCGTAAAAGTGGTCCAATGGACAGTAAAATGGCCAGGAAAGTCGTACAACAATTCAAGAACCGTCCAAACATGTCAATTCGAGATGTCGCTAAAAAGTCTAAGGTGTCAGTCGGTTTTGTGCAGAAAACCATGAAGCGTGCTGGGTTACATGTTTACAAAGTGCAAAAAGCCCCAAACCGGAATGAAAATCAAAACATCACTGCGAAAACCCGCGCCTGGAAACTTTACACGAAGCTGCTCACCAAATCCGGTTGCATCGTGATGGATGACGAAACATACGTCAAGACCGACTTCCGTCAACTTCCTGGGCAAGAATATTTCGTTGCCAAGTCGAAGTTCGATGTTCCGGAGGATGTTCGAAAGATGAAACTATCGAAATTTGCAAAGAAGTTTCTAATCTGGCAGGCGATTTGCGGATGTGGTGAAATAAGTGCTCCCTTCATCACTTCCGGAACAATAAACGGTGCGATTTACACGGAAGAGTGCCTTAAGAAGCGATCAACTCTTCGGACAAGGACAAGGAACCTCCCAACACGCCAGAGCTCCGCCCAATCGAACAATATTGGGCCATCGTCAAGCGGAGCCTTAAGAAGACTTAAAGCTGTTGTGGGCGACAAACAGCTCAAGGCAAACTGGCGTTCTGCGTCGAATAAAGTGGACAAGGAGACAGTACAAAATCTTATAGCAGGTGTTAAACGAAAGACTCGGCAATTCGCATTTGGTAAAAAGGAAGCCTAGCTGAATATTTCTCCTGTATTGAGCATGAGCATGATTGACTGCTTGCGGTTGCTACTCTGTTATTGATTTTTTTTAAAAAGACCGTGCAATATCGTAGTTGCTACTCCTTTACTGATCAGAACTAGTGTAATTGCACAGAGAACCACATAGATGGAGCTTGGGAGTAACTTTACCATCTTCAATGTACAAAAGTTCATTAATTCTATTTATACATCAGTACCGACGCCGTCCACGTCCTCCCGATCTTTGGGAAGGGTGGAAGGATGATAAGTTTGACAATCGTTGTTATTCGTGTGGTGCTCACTCACTGCATCCCTACAATTGCCAAGGGAAGGATAGTTGTGTTAGTGAGGCAGGTTATTTTTAGATCATGAATGCACTGTGGTAAGTGAAGCGATCAATGAAAGAAAGCGCAGTAGACTGCTTTTGATTTTAAATCTTGTGGTGATAGAAAGAGGCAAGTGACAAATAGCAAGGAAGGGGACGGGCCTGGGATTGAACTCCCGACCATCTGCTCAGTAAGCAGAACGGGTAACCACTGAGCTATCTAGCCGGGCCCCCTAGCTGAATATTTCTCCTGTATTCTGTATTAACTGAACTTGAAAAAGAAAACGAATTTGAATAACTTTGAATAAAAGCTTTGATCGCCTCACACACATATCTTTTTTTCAAAATTTTTATTGGAGCACCCTTTACTTATCATCATTTTTTTCTTTCGTAGAGCCAGCCGGTATTCAAAGCTTTATTTTGTTCCTTGTGTACAAAAGACGGTGATCGACATTTTCCTAAGAGAACAGCAAAATATCAAGAGCAGAATCACTGCGAGAGAAGAGATACGGAATCTCGTGAGTTATCAGAGAGCGTGAAACATATATTATTGAGTGTCAGACAATCGATACGGTGGTTGAGACAAGCCTGGAGAACATCGGTGGAGTAAAAATTGCAGTAGCAGCAAACACACATTCGGAAAAGCAGACGCAGAAAGTGCATGCAGAGTTCTAGCTAGTGTCGTTTTGACAAAACAGAGCCTGCACTTATGCATAGGTAGAAGCTTTATACTAAGTTTTAAAGAACCGACTGAAAGGGCTGAAATTTTATTCTCGCCATGCAGAAAGTTGCAATTTCGCCGCGTTCAATAACGAAGCTGTTAGAGTTAAAAAACTGCAACGCAAAATTTTGATGGAAGATGAGATGACGGTTGAAGCAGTAGAAAAGTTAATCATTAGCGATGAAGTTGCCAGTCAAAGAATCAAAGAAATTGTTGATCCGAACGACGCGGGAGCTATTTTGTCTGTTAGGCATCGTTTAGGTCAAAGAAATGATCACCGTGTGGATAGATGTTCAGAGCATCGAAACAGTAGATTCCGTCCAAGAAACAGAAGTCAGGATCGTAATGGAAAAGTCGATCTGGGAGTAGAGACAGGAATAATGCGTTCAGGCGAGGTAAAAGTGATTGGAATGGCCACAGTAATGTAGCGTGCAATTATTGTAAGCGCGTTGAACATATTCGGAAAAAAAATTTGGTTTCTAAGCAAAAATTCAGTAAAGTTTATGAAAAAAGAGGATCCGTATAAAAAGTCACTTCTTGCGTGACATAATTAATGGACATTCCCTTATCTTGGTCTTATTAACTATTACAATAAATTCATCCCAAATATGACATCTAACCTCAAATGTTTGTACAACCTTTTGAAAAAAAAAACAAAAAAAATTGTTTGGACTAAAACATGTGAAGAAGCATTTCAGCAGAGTAAGCGTAGTTTGATATCAGCTAACATACTCGATTTTTATGACCCAACCAAACCTTTAGTGGTGGTGAGTCATGCATCTTCCTATGGCTTAGACCATCCCCACCGGTGGGTTCGTATCTGGGTATTATTTTGATGACCGAGAGCGTTCCTATTTTGATTTAGCCACCCACTTTCGCACCGGTCGTTCATAAAAAGGTAAACAATAAGACTCAAATTTATTCTCGCACTGATTTCGTTTCGCTAAATATTTCGTGCAGTGCATAGTTTGAATAATCTTCCGTACAGTTTTTCGACGTTCTGTTTTGTTCCAAAGATTGCAAGATTGGAAAACAACCAGCCAAGCCCTTGTTGCGTCCAATACCTTCCACGGGGTTTTGATGCACTCATTTTTTTTACAACATATCAGAGGATCGCAGCAAGCCGTGCTTTGAAACTGACGTGTTTTGCTTTTGCTTTGCGTGGTTTTCACAAAAATGAAAATAAAAATTCGAAGTTGAAGAAAAGTTAAAATTATGAAATATCAGAGTGCTAAACATAAGAAGTTGTGAAGTTAATCGTTTCCCAGTCGAAGTGTTTTGTGAACGTGTTCAATCACAATATATCTGTGCGTCAGTACGTTTTTCGGAATCGGAAAAATCAGAAACATTCAAATTTAAATGAAAGCCTTCCAGATGAAGACGTTGTTTTAACGTTTCAACTTGTTTTGCTTATTTTTCTTCAAATAGCAATGCTCGGCTCGGTTGGGTCGGGTTGTTAAATTTACGAACCGGCTGCTCACCGAATTCTCATTTTCCAACCCGGTTACCAATCACTGATGCAGTGTCGAGTTGTCAAACAGGGTAACAATTTACCGATATTACCGTATTGGCGCGGTTCACGCTAAGCTCAGTTTACCCATAATCGCACAAAAATCCACATACTCTTTATGGGTAAACTTGACTTTACCCATATTTGAGTAAATTTGTATGGGAGAAAATACTCAAATATGGGTAAGTAGTAGCGTACCCATAAATGGGTATGTGCACTTTTCGCGATTATGGGTATTCTTCACCCATATTTGGGAAAACTGATCTTAGCGTCTTGGTTTTACTCTGAGAAAAATTTGATGGTCAGTTTTACCATTATTGGGGGATAGGATGACTATGGCAGTATAGTTATTTTCAACCGACTAAGATCATGGTCAAAATACAATAAAAAATAGTTGATAAAACATTTACTATAATGAGTGAACAGTCCATGTTACCATGACCATAGTCAAGAATGCCATGAACTTGGCGAATTCGACCATTTTCATGGTAATTGTAACCGTTGTATGAAAATGGTCATCTTGACCATGATTTAATGGATTTAATAGATTGAGTAGAAAAACCAATAAGCTCCACTTCTTTTTCTTTGAATGCAGCGCAAAAAAATATTCGATACTCTATTTAGAAATATTAGCACTTGTTTGTGTAATAGAAAAATTCCACAAATTTCTTTTCGGTCAAAAATTCACAGTGTTTACGGACCTCTGCTGGAAATTTTTGGAAAAGAGGGAAAGCATTTTGTTTTTGTAGCAAGATTACAAAGATTTATATTGGAGTGAGCTGTAATTTTGAATTACAGTATCGACCTGGTTCAGAAATGGGGAAGGCAGATTTTTGCAGTCGGGTTCCCCTCGATCAGAAAATTCCTAGTCAAATATATCAAGAGAACTTGTTAAATGATTTTCCACTGGATTTTTCAATGATATTGGAAGAAACTAGGAAGGACAAGTTTTTGATGAATTAGAGAAGTTTGTATCTACTGATTCCCTGCAAAATGTACCGAAACAATTTAGGATTTTTTACGTAATTCTGATGGAAAATAAAGTGGTTGTTCCTCAAAGACTAAAACTTACTGTACTGAAGCTACTTCATGCTAACCACAGTGAGATCATTAAAATGAAGCAATAAGCAAGAAGAACAATATATTGGCCAGATTTTAATGCAGATGTAGAAGAATTTGTTAAACGCTGTGAATAGTGCGCTAAAATGCAAGTTATACCAAAAGCAAAATTTACTGAGCCATGGACACCTACAAAGCGGCCGTTCAGTAGGTGACATGCTGATGTCTTCTTTTTTGATACGAAACCCTTCCTGCTGATAGCTGATCGTCATTCTAAATGGCTTGAAGTAGAATGGATGCGGTATGGAATCAATGCTAAAACTATAAATCAAAAATTCATTCCAGTATTTACTCGTTTTGGTCTACCAGATGTGGTATTAACAGATGAAGGTCCTCCTTTTAACTCTGGAGAATTTATTAAACTTTTGGAGCGCCAAGGGATATTTTTTTTTTAAAGTCCGTCGAGTAATGGACAGGCGAAAAGCATGCTGAAAATCATTAAAGATGTTTTGAAAAAATCCTTTTGGATGAAAAGACAAAGTCTTTGAATGTAGAAGACTGCGGGGTAGGTTGTAGCGGAAGATTGACGTCCATGGTTCAAGTACCATTGGATACATGCCCTTTCGCTCAATTTTCAAAAAACATCTGTTAATTTTTCTACCTGCCGCACTCTGACGGAACTTTCAACACTTTCTCTTCACATCTTTCATTCTAGCCAAAAACATTGTTGTTCACTCTTGGTGCCTCATGTTGATGAGCGAACATCTCCTTCTACATCATAATCGTTACTCCTCGCACGGAGAATACATAACATAAAAATTAATGTATGAAATGAATATGGATAAGTCAAAAATGATAAGCCGCAACCTTGTTATCAATTATGAATCAATAATATCATTTACAAATATTATAAACCAAAGTGGGCCTAAATGAGATCCTTGATCGACACCAGAACTAGCATGAATGAATATTTAATTTTTATCTTTCAACTTCAACTATTTCGTTACGATTAGCTAAATATGAATCATTCCATTTTAGAATGTCAAATTTAAAAGAAGCATAGGGATATTAGCAACCATCAATATGCAACTAGCGATTTGAAATTGGTTCACTGTTGTAGAACCCCTCGGTCCGAAGTATACCTTGAAGCCAGTACCTTGCTGTACATATTGTAGAGGTACTAATGGTAGCAATAAAAATAAATAAATAAATAAAATAAATAAATAAACATGTTTCTTCGGAAAGCAAAAATCGAGGAACTTCAGGATAGAATTGCAATACTTTGTGTTCAATTTTATCAATAAAAAAACGCAGCAACCAATGAAATGTTTCAACAACAAACAGTTCAGATTTCCCCTCAATCGTGTACCACAATGATTGGTTGACGGCCTGCAACGGTGGATATAAATAGGACCACATCGCGCAGTGAAGCTCATTCATTCCAGTTTTACCAAGCGACACGATCGGTCGTGTTTTTCGCACCCTCGCAGTAAAAGTTTTTTCTCCCGTTTTTTCCCCTCGCCCGCTTTCTCGCGATTGCGTGTTCGGTTCACAACCTATCGCCTGCGCTTGCTCATCTTTTGGTGGTGGCAAAGCAGAAAAAAGTGCTTCAAAGTTCGGATACATTTCCCGCTCGACCTATTGCTGTGGCAATGGGTCGAAAAAATCGACCAACGGTGACATCCGCTCCCGAAACATTACCGCAACCAAGCAGCTCCAAGCGGCTGCGCCACGATGACGCCGATCCAGTGGATCGCAACGCTCGTCTACTAGCGAGCAATCAATTCGCCGTGCTTCCGATCCAGGAGGTGCCGAAGAAGGTGAAGGTCCCCCCGCTCTTTACCACATCGAAGGACATTGCTGCACTCAGGACCGAGCTTGCAGCTATCCAAATCCATCCGCTGTACAAGCTGTGCAGTAATGGAATTAAGGTGATGTGCTCGACGGAGGCTGACTACCGTGCTGTCGGCGCTCACCTAGTCGCGAAGAAACACGAGTTCTACACTCACGACGCGCCCGGAAGCAAGCCATTGAAGGTGATTCTGCGTGGCCTTCCAGAACTCACACCGGAGTCAATCTTCGCAGAGCTGCAAGCGGCGGCACTAAAGCCTCAGAAGGTGTTTCCCATCAGGCGCCAGCAACACGGTAACTACCGGGACCAACTCTATCTGGTCCACCTTGAGAAGGGATCCGTCACGATGGCGGAGCTGATGAAAACACGGGCCCTTTTTGACGTCATCGTCGAGTGGGACCGGTATCGTCCGCGACAGCACGACGTGACGCAATGTGGCAACTGCCTTGCGTTCGGCCATGGAACCCGCAACTGCCACATGAAGCCGCGATGTGGCAAGTGTGCCGGAGCCCACAGTACCAACGATTGTGCCCCGATGGAAGAAGGTGCGGTACTGAAGTGCGCAAATTGTGGCGCAAACCATGAGAGCAGCAATCGTACCTGCCCCAAACGTGCTGAATTTTTGGCGATCCGCAAGAAGTCATCTACCAAGTCTCGGCCTGCTCATCGCCGTCCACCACCTCCGATGAACGAGGAAAATTTCCCGTCACTTCGGTATCAGGTGCCAAACCTACCGCCGATCCCATTGAATCACCGCCAAGCAAACTGCCCGTCAGCTTCGGTCCATCATCGTTTCGCGGCAGCCGCCGCCGCCCCCAACCCGACTCCTCCTCCCGGCTGGGGCAATGCGAGTCGCAGTACCTTCACGCAACCACCCGTCGATGGACAGCTCTACGACTCGGAGCAAATGGTGGAGTTCGTGCAAGAGCTCTATCGCCAACTACGTTCCTGCCGCTCCAAGGAGGAACAGCTCAAAGCCGCCACATCCGTGACGATGACGTTCATTACTAAGTATGGACCGTAAACACACCATAAACATCCTAAATTGGAATGCTTGTTCCATCCGGAACAAAACAGTAGAGCTCGGTGACTTCCTTAACAGGAAGGCCATCGACATCGCCATCGTCACCGAGACACACCTCAAACCGGAAATCAGTATATTCATCCCTGGATACCGGATTGTGCGACTGGATCGTAGCGGCTCTAGTGGAGGAGGAGTTGCGATTGCCCTGCGGTACAACATCAACTGCCATCTGCTTCCGAGCTTTCAGCTGCAGAATATCGAAGCCATCGGAGTCGAAGTCGAAACTGCCGTCGGCCCAATCACCATCATCGCGGCCTATTGTCCCAAGCAAGTCAGTACCAACAACGGAACAACAACGGCCCTACGAAACGACATCCGTAAGCTAACTCGGAGGCAGGGGCAGTTCATCATCGCCGGCGACATGAATGCGAAACACGAAACCTGGGGGAACACCCGGCGGAATCGGAACGGAATTATTCTACAGGAAGACCTGGAAGAGGGACATTACACCGTCCTGGGCCCGGATACTCCCACCCGGTTGAGCCGATCCGGGGTCCATTCGACAATCGACATCTTCCTCACCAACATGGGGAACAACATCGCCCAGCCGGTAGTGCACCAGGAGCTCAGTTCGGACCACTATCCGGTGGTGGTCGAAGTTGGGTCCTCGGTCAACCGGCATCGAATCACCAGACGGAACTATCATCGTGCCAGATGGGAGAGGTTCAGACAACACGTCGACAACACCGTCGATTTCAACGTGCACCTCGAGTCGGTCGATGACATCGATCAGCAGCTGCAGTCCATCGAACAGGCGATCTCCCAGGCCCGGGAGCAACACATTCCAGCGATTGAACAGGTGAGCAACTCTGTACCCATTGATAGACCCACCAAAAATTTGATACAATTACGCAACGCCATACGGAGGCAATACCAGCGAACTGGTTTGCCAACTCTAAAACGTCACTGCAATCGAGTGTCTAAAATTATTAAGGCCAGAATGGTGGACCTTAGAAATAATGATTTCGCTGACAAAATTCGCTCTCTCCCAGATTGTGCTAAGCCGTTCTGGAAGATGACAAAAATTTTAAAAACTAAGCCAAGACCCATTCCACCGTTGATCCCATTAGACGTCAATGACTCAAGGGATCGGTTGATAACACCTGCAGAGAAGGCTGATGAGATAAGTCAACACTTCGTCAGCTCTCACAATCTCGGTCAAAACATCGTCAGTCCACACGAAGCTGCCGTTAGCGCGCTTATAACTAACATCGACCAAAGTCCTAACGACTTCTCCGAAGCTTTGGAGATCTCAGCTGACGAATTGTTGACTTATATCAAGACCTCTAAGAACATGAAGGCCCCTGGTTTCGACAACATTTTTAACTTGGAGCTCAAGCAGTTGAGCCCCCAGTTCTACAACCATCTGGCGGTGGTGTTTAACCAATGCCTCCGTATTGGCTACTTCCCATCGTGCTGGAAGTCAGCCAAAGTCATCCCCATTCGGAAACCTGGGAAAGATCCTTCATGTTCCAGAAGCTACAGACCAATCAGCCTTCTCTCAGGTCTATCTAAACTGTTTGAAAAAGCGATCCACCGTCGGCTTCTAACATCTGCTGACGAGCTCAACATCCTGTTGGATGAGCAGTTCGGTTTCCGTCATGGTCGCTCTACAGTCCATCAACTTAATCGAGTCATGAACATCCTCAGGCGGAACAAGTCTGTTTCGAAAACATCCGCTATGGCCCTTCTCGATATCGAGAAGGCCTTCGATAATGTGTGGCATGATGGCTTGGTGTACAAGCTCAAGCGATACAATCTTCCAATATTCCTGGTGAAGATTATTAAAAATTATCTCTCTGACAGGACATTCCGTGTTTCGTTGCATGGTGCAGTTTCCGGTAGTCAGGAGATCTCCGCCGGTGTTCCGCAGGGAAGTATATTAGGTCCACTTCTGTTCAATCTATTCACCTCGGATATACCCCCGCTCCCTGAAAATGGATCTCTGTCGTTGTTCGCCGATGATACCGCAGTCGTTCACAATGGTAGGGTAATAAGAGCGCTTGCCGCGAAACTGCAGCGAAGTCTGAATGTTCTGTCAGAATACTTCACTGAATGGAAGATTTGTATCAACGCAGCGAAAACCCAGGTCATCCTGTTTCCACATTCTAATTCTCCCAGACTTGTCCCGCCTGAGAATTGTAAAATAAGCCTGAACAACACAACGGTGGAATGGACCAAATCAGCTGTCTATCTTGGTGTCACTCTAGACAGCAAGCTTATTTTCAGGGATCAGGTTGACAAAACTGTCTCAAAATGTAATACTCTGTTGAAACTTCTGTACCCATTGATCAACAGAAGGTCTACATTATCCCTTAAAAATAAGCTTGCTGTCTACAAGCAAATTATACTTCCGGTCATCGAGTATGCAATGCCAATCTGGGAGAGTTGTGCAAAAACACATCTCCTGAAACTTCAGAGAGTACAAAACAAGTTCCTCAGGATGATAATGAACACCCCTCCGAGGACAAGAACATCTGAGGTCCACCGTCTGGCCGAGATAAAAATGCTCGACGATCGTTTTAGTGAGTCTATCAATCGGTACAGGGCACGCTGCCTAACATCGGATCACCAGATCATTCGGAATCTGGTTCCCCACCCCTAGGATTTTCAAATTGTAGATTTAGATTAGTTTATAGTTAGGTTATCAAATTTTAAAACTAACAATGTCCCAAGGACCGAACTGAAAAAACTATTTGAACACAAAACACACTTAACACATAAAACACATAAAACACTAAACAAAGCTGAAGAGCCCAATGGGCTAAACACTTAACTTGTAAAACCTAGTATATAAGACAAAAAAAACGGACAAATAAAATACAATTTTACTACAGTGAAGCTCATTCCAGTTTTACCAAGCGACACGATCGGTCGTGTTTTTCGCTCCCTCGCAGTAAAAGTTTTTTCTCCCGTTTTTCCCCTCGCCCGCTTTCTCGCGATTGCGTGTTCGGTTCGCGAAATATCACCTGCGCTTGCTCATCTTTTGGTGGTGGCAAGACAAAAGCAAGCGCTGCAAAGTTCACCAAGTTTTTTCGCTCGACCTGTTGCCGTGGCAATGGGTCGAAAAAATCAACACGTGGTGACATCCACGCCAGTGGCATCAACTCCTGACTCGATTCCAAAACCGAGCAGCTCCAAGCGGCTGCGCCAAGACGACGCCGATCCAGCGGACCCAAACGCTCGACTATTAGCGAGCAACAAATTTTCCATGCTCCCGGTACAGGAGGTGCCAAAGAAGGTAAAAGTCCCCCGCTCTTCACCACATCAAGCGACGTCGCTGCTCTCAGGGCTGAGCTTGCAGCAATGAAAATTCAACCGCTTTTCAAGTTGTGCAGTACCGGCACAAAGATCATGTGCTCGACGGAGGCTGACTACCGTGCTGTTGGTGCTCACCTGGTCACCAAGAAACATGAGTTTTACACTCACGACGCACCAGGAAACAAGCCGCTGAAGGTGATTCTGCGTGGCCTTCCGGAATGCACCCCGGAGGCAATCATTGCCGAGCTGCAAGCGGCGGCTCTGAAACCAGTGAAAGTGTTCCCGATCAGACGTCAACAACAGGGAAA
This sequence comes from Aedes japonicus, assembly GCA_034211315.2. Classification (NCBI taxonomy): domain Eukaryota; kingdom Metazoa; phylum Arthropoda; class Insecta; order Diptera; family Culicidae; genus Aedes; species Aedes japonicus. The sequence continues at coordinate 34,540 of JASCZW010001587.1, read as the reverse complement.
TCATCGAGACCAACTCTATCTGGTCCATCTGGAGAAGGGTTCCGTCACGATGGCGGACCTGTTGAAAATACGGGCACTTTTCAACGTGATTGTCGAGTGGGACCGGTATCGCCCGAGAAAGCACGACGTGACGCAGTGTGGCAACTGCCTTGTGTTTGGCCACGGAACTCGAAATTGCCACATGAAACCACGTTGCGGCAAGTGTGCCGGAGCACACACTACCATGGATTGTGCCCCAATGGATGAAGGAACACCACCAAAGTGCGCCAACTGCGGCGCTAATCATGAAGGTAACAACCGAACTTGTCCCAAGCGTGCAGAGTTTCTGGCGATCCGCAAACAGGCGTCCACTAAGTCCCGGCCTAGGCAACGCCGTCCGCCACCTCGACTGGATGAAGAAAATTTCCCGACGCTCCGGTACCAGGTGCCAAACCTACCGCCGATCCCATTAAATCACCGCCAAGCAAATCGCCCGTCAACTTCCGTTCATCATCGTTTCGCCGCAGTTGCCGCCGCCCCCAACCCGACTCCTCCTCCAGGCTGGGGCAATCCGAATCGCAATACCTCCACGCAATCACCCGTCGATGGTCAGCTCTACGACTCGGAGCAAATGGTCGAGTTCGTGCAAGAGCTCTATCGCCAACTACGTTCCTGCCGCTCCAAGGAAGAACAGCTCAAAGCCGCCACATCCGTGACGATGACGTTCATCTTTAAGTATGGACCGTAAACGCACCATCAACATTCTTAATTGGAATGCTTGTTCCATCCGGAACAAAACTCTTGAACTCGGTGACTTCCTTAACAGGAAGGCCATCGACATCGCCATCGTCACCGAGACACACCTAAAACCGGAAATCAGCATCGTCATCCCAGGATACCGGATTGTGCGACTTGATCGTAGCGGCTCTAGTGGAGGAGGAGTTGCGATCGCCCTGCACTACAACATCAACTGCCATCTGCTTCCGAGTTTTCAGCTGCAGTCCATCGAAGCCATCGGAGTCGAGGTCGAAACTCCTGTCGGCCCAATCACCATCATCGCGGCCTATTGTCCCAAGCAAGCCAATACCAACAACGGAACAACAACGGCCCTTCGTAACGACATCCGTAAGCTAACTCGGAGGCAGGGGCAGTTCATCATCGCCGGTGACATGAATGCGAAACACGAAACCTGGGGGAACACCCGGCGGAATCGGAACGGAATTATTCTACAGGAAGACCTGAAGAGGGACATTACACCGTCCTGGGCCCGGATACTCCCACCCGGTTGAGCCGATCCGGGGTCCATTCGACAATCGACATCTTCCTCACCAACATGGGAAACAACATCGCCCAGCCGATCGTTCACCAGGAGCTCAGCTCGACCACTATCCGGTGGTGGCTGAAGTTGGGTCCTCGGTCAACCGGCATCGAATCACCAGACGGAACTACCATCGCGCCAGTTGGGGAGAGATTCCGACAACATGTTGACGACAACATCGATTTCGACATGCACCTTGATTCCGTTGATGACATCGAGCGACAGCTGCAGAGCATCGAGCAAGCGATCTCCCAGGCCCGGGAACAACATGTACCGATGATTGATCAGGTGAGTGACTCTGTACCCATTGATAGACCCACTAAAGAACTTATTCAATTGCGCAACGCCATTCGAAGGCAATACCAGCGAACTGGTTTGCCAACGCTCAAACGTCACTGTAATCGAGTGACCAAAATGATTAAGGCCAGAATGGTGGACCTTAAGAATAACAATTTTGCCGACAAGATCCGCTCTCTCCCAGATTGTGCTAAGCCGTTCTGGAAGATGACAAAAATTTTAAAAACTAAGCCAAGGCCCATTCCACCGTTGATCCCACTAGACGTCAATGACTCTAGGGATCGGTTGATAACACCTGCAGAGAAGGCTGATGAGATAAGTCAACACTTCGTCAGCTCCCACAATCTCGGTCAAAACATCGTCAGTCCACACGAAGCTGCCGTTAGCGCGCTTATAAATAACATCGACCAAAGTCCTAACGACTTCTCCGAAGATTTGGAGATCTCAGCTGACGAACTGTTGACTTATATCAAGACCTCTAAGAACATGAAGGCCCCAGGTTTCGACAACATTTTTAACTTGGAGCTCAAGCAATTGAGCCCCCAGTTCTACAACCATCTGGCGGTGGTGTTTAACCAATGCCTCCGTCTTGGCTACTTCCCATCGTGCTGGAAGTCAGCCAAAGTCATCCCCATTCGGAAACCTGGGAAAGATCCTTCATGTTCCAGAAGCTACAGACCAATCAGCCTCTCTCTCAGGTCTATCTAAACTGTTTGAGAAAGCGATCTACCGTCGGCTTCTAACATCTGCTGACGAGCTCAATATCCTGTTGGATGAGCAGTTCGGTTTCCGTCATGGTCGCTCAACAGTCCATCAACTTAATCGAGTCGTGAACATCCTCAGGCGGAACAAGTCTGTTTCGAAAAACATCCGCTATGGCCCTTCTCGATATCGAGAAGGCCTTCGATAATGTGTGGCATGATGGCTTGGTGTACAAGCTCAAGCGATACAATCTTCCAATCTTCCTGGTGAAGATTATTAAAAATTATCTCTCTGACAGGACATTCCGTGTTTCGTTGCATGGTGCAGTTTCCGGTAGTCAGGAGATCTCCACCGGTGTTCCGCAGGGAAGTATATTAGGTCCACTTCTGTTCAATCTATTCACCTCGGATATACCCCCGCTCCCTGAAAATGGATCTCTGTCGTTGTTCGCCGATGATACCGCAGTCGTCCACAATGGTAGGGTAATAAGAGCGCTTGCCGTGAAACTGCAGCGAAGCCTGAATGTTCTGTCAGAATACTTCACTGAATGGAAGATTTGTATCAACGCAGCGAAAACCCAGGTCATCCTGTTTCCACATTCTAATTCTCCCAGACTTGTCCCGCCTGAGGGTTGTAAAATAAGCCTGAACAACACAACGGTGGAATGGACCAAATCAGCTGTCTATCTTGGTAATCATTTAGACAGCAAAGCTTATTTTCAGGGATCAGGTTGACAAAACTGTCACAAAATGTAATACTCTGTTGAAACTACTGTACCCATTGATCAACAGAAGGTCTACATTATCCCTTAAAAATAAGCTTGCTGTCTACAAGCAAATTATACTTCCAGTCATCGAGTATGCAATGCCAATCTGGGAGAGTTGTGCAAAAACACATCTCCTGAAACTTCAGAGAGTACAAAACAAGTTCCTCAGGATGATAATGAACACCCCTCCGAGGACAAGAACATCTGAGGTCCACCGTCTGGCCGAGATAAAAATGCTCGACGATCGTTTTAGTGAGTCTATCAATCGGTACAGGGCACGCTGCCTGACATCGGATCACCAGATCATCCGGAATCTGGTTCCCCACCCCTAGGTTTTTCCAATTGTAGTTTTAGTTGTAGATTAGGTAGGTTATCAAATTTTAAAACTAACAATGCCCCAAGGGCTGAACTTTAAAGGTTATTATAACATAAAGATCATCAGACATATAAAACACATAACACATTTAAAATTAAGCTGAAGAGCCCACTGGGCTAAAACTCTTGAAATTATAAATTAGTATGTAAGACAAATGATTGGAAATAAAAGACAAATTAACGTGGAAAAAAAACAGTGAAGCTCATTCCAGTTTGAACAAGCGACACGTTCGGTCGTGTTTTTCGCTCAATCGACACAAAGTTTGTTTTTTTCCCCTGTTTCCCCCCCGTCCGATTTCCCGCGATTGCGCGTCCGGATCGTGAGCTATCACCAGCGCTTGCTCAGTTATTAGCGATAGCAAGCCAGAAGAAAACGCTGCAAGGTTGTGAAAATTTTCTCACTCGACCTGTTGCCATGGCAATGGGTCGAAAAATCAACAAGCGGTGACATCCACACCAGCGGCATTAGTTCCTGAAACCACGCCGAAACCGAGCAGCTGCAAGCGACTACGGCAAGATGACACCGGTCCATCGGACCTCAACGCCCGACTTCTCAGCGAGTAATCGGTTTAGCTGCGCTCCCGGTACAGGAGGTACCGAAAAAAGTGAAGATCCCGCCGCTTTACACCACATCAAGAAACATCGCTGCTCTAAGAACGGAGCTTGCAGCGATTAAAGTTAATCCGGCTCTACAAGCTGTGCAGTACCGGCACAAAATCATGTGCCCAACGGAAACCGAGTACCGTGCTGTTGGAGCTCATCTAGTCGCAAAACGATATGAGTTCTATACGCACGATGCACCAGGAAACAAGCCGCTGAAGGTGATTCTGCGTGGGCTTCCGGAATTCACTCGGAGGAAATTATCAAGGAGCCGCAAGCGGCCGCTCTTAAACCAGTGAAGGTGTCCCTATAAGACGACAGCAACAGGGAAATCATCGGGACCAACTCATCTGGTCCACCTGGAGAAGGGTTCCGTTACGATGACGGAACCGATGAAAACACGGGACCTCTTCAACGTTATTGTCGAGTGGGACCGGTATCGCCCGAGAAAACACGACGTGACGCAGTGTGGCAACTGCCTTGTGTTCGGCCACGGAACCCGAAACTGCCACATGAAACCACGGTGTGGCAAGTGTGCTGGAGCACACGCCACCAAGGATTGTGCCCCGATGGACGAAGGTGCCCCTCCCAAGTGCGCCAACTGTGGCGATAACTCGCGAAGGCAGCAATCGAAGTTGTCCCAAACGTGCGGAGTTTCTGGCGATCCGCAAGCAGGCGTCCACCAAGTCCCGACCTGGCCAGCGCCGTGCTCCCCTGGATGGACGAGGAAAATTTCCCAACGCTTCGGTACCAGGTGCCAAATCTACCACCGTTGCAATTGAATCCACGACATGCGAACCGCCCATCACCATCGGTACAGCAACGATTCGTGGCAGCCACCGCCACCCTGACGCCGGCTCTTCCTCCAGGTTGGTGTAATCCAGGTTGCAGTACTTCACACAACCACCGGCCGATGGACAGCTCTACGACTCGGAGCAAATGGTTGAGTTCGTGCAAGAGCTCTACCGCCAACTACGATCCTGCCGCTCGAAGGAGGAACAGCTCAAAGCCGCCACATCCGTAACGATGAAATTTATTTTCAAGCATGGACCATAATCGCACCATCAACATCCTAAATTGGAATGCTTGTTCCATCCGGAACAAAACCGTAGAGCTCGGTGACCTCCTTAACAGGAAGGCCATCGACATCGCCATTGTCACCAGACACATCTCGCCGGAACTGAACGTTTTCATCCCAGGATATCGAATTGTGCGACTTGATCGTAGCGGCTCTAGTGGAGGAGGAGTTGCGATCGCCCTGCGCTACAACATCAACTACCTTTTTCTGCTTCCGAGTCTTCAGCCGCAGTCCATTGAAGCCATCGGAGTTGAAACCGAAACTGCCGTCGGCCCTGTCACCATCATCGCGGCGTATTGTCCGGAAGCAAGCCAGCAACGCTAACGGAACAACAACGGTCCCACGGAACGACATTCGCAAGCCAACTCGGAGGAAGGGGCAATTTATCATCGCCGGCGACCTAAATGCGAAACATGAAACCTGGGGAACACCCGGCGCAACCAGAACGAATAATTTCGCAGGAAGACCCAGAGAGAGGGACATTGACACCGTACTGGGCCCGGATACTCCCACCCGGTTGAGCAGATCCGGGGTCCATTCTGACAATCGACATCTTCCTCACGAACATGCGGAACAACATCGCCCAGCCGGTCGTGCACCAGAGCTCAGCTCGACCACTATCCGGTGGCCGAAGTTGGTTCTCGGTCAACCGGCATCGAATCACCAGACGGAACTACCATCGCGCCAGTTGGAGAGGTTCCGTCAACACGCGACGATCATCGATTTCGACATGCGCCTTGATTCGGTTAATGACATCGAACGGCAGCTGCAGAACATAGAGCAAGCGATCTCCCAGGCCCGGGAGCAACATGTACCGGTGATAGATCAGGTGAGCAACTCTGTACCCATTGATAGACCCACTAAAGAACTTATTCAATTGCGCAACGCGATTCGAAGGCAATACCAGCGAACTGGTTTGCCAACGCTCAAACGTCACTGTAATCGAGTGACGAAAATTATTAAGGCCAGAATGGTGGACCTTAAGAATAACAATTTTGCTGACAAGATCCGCTCTCTTCCTGATTGTGCAAAGCCGTTCTGGAAGTTGACCAAAATTTTAAAAAACTAAGCCAAGGCCCATTCCACCATTGATCCCATTAGACAGCAATGGCTCTAAGGATCGATTGATAACTCCTGCAGAGAGGCTGCTGAAATAAGTCAACACTTCGTCAGCTCCCATAATCTCCGGACAAAACATCGTCAGTCCACACGAAACTGCCGTTAGCGCGCTTATTACTAACATCCATCTAAGCCCCAACGATTTCACAGAGGAGTTGGAGATCTCAACAGACGAATTATTGACTTATATCAAAGGCTCAAAGAACATGAAGGCCCCAGGTTTCGACAACATCATGAACTTGGAGCTCAAGCAATGTGAGCCCCCAGTTCTATAATCATCTGGCGATGGTTCTCAACCAATGCCTGCGACTTAGCTACTTCCCTCGTGTTGGAAATCAGCAAAGTCATTCCCATCCAGAAACCTGGGAAAGATCCTTCATGTTCCAAGAGCTATAGGCCCATCAGCCTTCTCTCAGGATTATCCAAGCTATTTGAGAAAGCGATCTACCGTCGGCTTCTTTCATCCGCCGATGAGCTGAACATCTTGCTCGACGAACAATTTGGCTTCCGACGTGGTCGGTCGACAATTCACCAACTTAACCGAGTCATTAACATCCTCAGACGGAACAAGTCTGTTTCGAAATCATCTGCCATGGCACTTCTCGACATCGAGAAGGCCTTTGATAACGTGTGGCACGATGGCTTGGTGTACAAGCTAAAACGATACAATCTTCCCATCTTCCTGGTGAAGATAATTAAAATTATCTGTCGGACAGGACATTCCGTGTTTCGCTGCAAGGTGCAGTTTCTGATGCACAGGAAATTTCCGCCGGTGTTCCGCAGGGAAGTATACTAGGTCCACTTCTGTTCAACCTATTCACCTCGGATATACCCCGCTCCCTGAAAATGGATCTCTGTCGTTGTTCGCCGATGATACCGCAGTCGTCCACAATGGTAGGGTAATAAGAGCGCTTACAGCGAAACTGCAGCGAAGCCTGAATGTTCTGTCTGAATACTTCAACCGATTGGAAGATCTGTATCAACGCAGCGAAGACCCAGGTCATCCTCTTCCCACACTCAAACTCTCCCAGACTTGTTCCGCCTGAGGATTGTAAAATAAGCCTAAACAACACAACGGTGGAATGGGCCAAATCAGCTGTCTATCTTGGCGTTACAATAGAACAGCAAGCTTATCTTCAGGAACAGGTTGACAAAACTGTCACAAAGTGCAACGTTCTGTTGAAGCTACTGTACCCATTGATCAACAGAAGGTCTACATTATCCCTGAAAAACAAGCTTGCTGTCTACAAGCAAATCATACTTCCAGTCATTGAGTACGGCATGCCAATCTGGGAGAGTTGCGCAAAAACACATCACCTGAAGCTTCAGCGTGTTCAAAATAAGTTCCTCAGGATGATCCTGAACACCCCTCCGAGGACAAGAACATCTGAGGTCCACCGTCTGGCCGAGATAAAAATGCTCGACGATCGCTTTAGTGAGTCTATCAATCGGTACAGGGCACGCTGCCTGACATCGGATCACCAGATCATTCGGAATCTGGTTCCCCACCCCTAGGATTTTCAAATTGTAGTTGTAGTTGTAGCTTTAGAACTAGGTTATCAAATTTTTACCAAACAATGCCCCATGGGCTGAACTGAACAAAAAAAAAATATATGAAATCACAAAACACACTAAACACATCAATCACATAAAACACTCAAACAAAGCTGAAGAGCCCAATGGGCTAAAACACTTACAATGTACATTTAGTATAGAAGACAGACAATGAAAATAAAGATCAATTTTACTACCATACAGTGAAGCTCATTCCATCAACGAAAGTTGAATCGATCGGAGGCTAATCCGAAACAGAACTAAAAAAAAAAATCTACCACTGATAACGGAAAGCAGGGAACAGCGGCAATTCGGCGTGTGAGCAGTAATCAAGTTCTTGAAGTACGGTGTGGCGGCAGCAATCCGACGGTTGGTGTATTACTGGCCACAGTTTGCTAGCGCGATTGGGTAAAACAAGGGGTTGAGAGTTGCCCTTGTTTTCCCTTCGTTTGCAAAGTGCAGAAACCGACTTGGACCGACCGAAAGGAATATTAAATCAACCGTTGCCATGGATCCTCAACAGGCAAACAAGTTTGTCCGAGCTCCAGGAGTGACAACCGAAAATCTCGACAGCATAGTCTACTTGATATAATATAGTTTTACCAAGGATGAAACATACCTGGAAGAAAAGAGAAAAGAATTTGATTAACTAATATTACAAGAAAGTTTGGGTCTTATTTAGAATGTAACAGCGTTCATAACTATCCAAAAACAAGGCTTTGTGCACAAATTACGTAACGCATGAAGGGGTGGGAGGGGGGTTGAGCAACCGTTACCTATTGTGACATATGGGGGAGGGGGAGTTTTAAAATCGTTACGTAACAAAATAACCAATTTGAAATAAAAAAATCAAAAGTGACTAACCAATTTCCATTATTAAAATTTCCTGTGTGCCAAGCAAAGTAGCAACTAGCAAGTAGAAAAGTGTTATTTTATACTAGTTAAGAACTGTGTTTAAAAATTCTGGGAAAACCCCACGTTCAAAACATCAAATGAAAGCTTTCAATCCATATTTTGAAGAAAAATTGTCGAAACTGAGCAACAATTTTGTTTTTGTATTGTTAATCACGTTTGCCATAACTGAAACACTGTAACAATTATCGCCATAGTTTTGAATTTTGGTTCCTTTGATGCTTAATCACATGTGTTTCTTATGGGAATGGCGATAATAAAAACACATATGGCCAAGTGGTGCAAGAAATATGAAATTTTAAGAAAAATGGATTAAGTCTACCTATTGATTTTCGACCAAATTCTAAAGCTTCGATAAATGGAGACTCACAATTTAAATGTGATCTACAAAACGAAAGGTATCTTATGACGATTTGTATCATCAATTGGTACTATTTTCCGTAAATCGCACATCTACACGCTGAGAAATATATTGTTCTGTATATATTCAACAAGGATTACCTATAATTTTTATTGCTACCATTAGTACCTCTACACATATATGCGCCTTTGTTTTGATTTGCTGTGTTATTTTGACAGAATATTTGAGAGTGTGTCCGTGTGAGTTCATTATTAAGGGCGTATCATTAAGCTTGGGACCGAGCTAGTACTGACAGAGCCAAGAAAAAAATTGTATTTGTTCGGGACCTACTGGTCTTAGAGTTACTCTATGGTATACCAGCGGCTAATAGTGATCACCTTGCTTTTATTAATGTTCACACTCATTCCGTTCCGCCAAAGACATCGCTGTCTGCTTGCAAGCAGGGTTGCCACATACACAAATTTATCTAGATTAACACTTTTTTTCATACCGATATCTGTATGAAAAGATTATAGATTTTTGAGATAAACCAAGATTTTGTCAATTGTATGTCCACTCAAAAACCTCAAATTTGAAAAAGAGTGCATTTTATGATCCAACTTTTTACCAATTCTACATTCAGTGTGCTATTGCAGGCCCATGAAGCAAAAGAAAACAATATACACTGACACTACAGTGACAGATGACAGTCAGAAAGTAAGTTTGTGTGTGTACCCCAAATGATTTCCGTATTTTTTTTTTATTTTTTTTTTAAATGTTTAGATTTCCCAAAAAATTCTATGAAAAGTTCTTAGACAATCCTTGAGATATTCCTCCTGGTGTTTCTATAGGTATTCTTCAGGAGTTTGTATGCATTCTTCCAGAGTATTCCGCTGAGGGAGTGTTTGTTTCAAAGTTCCTCAAGATATTGCTCCACAAATTTTGCCAGAATTTGCTGCAGGGACTTCTACAAAACACTGTTTTCCAATTTAGAAATATTTTCATGCAGAAGAATTTTGGGAAGTTAGAATAATGCTCTCGATAGCTCTTTTGCTGTTTGAAGCATAGTTATTTCAAATGTAATTTTCTTATCCTTAATATAATTTGGCAGTGCAAAAACCTGTTTATGATGGGTGCAGTTGATAAATAGTTCCTGATCAATGGTACTGATTACAAAAAAAGGCTTTTGGACTTTGAATCGGATGGTGCATTGGTAATGATGGGTTCTGTTCTATGACTGTCCTCATTTGATAAATATCCAATGTACTTGCCACTCTTTGACTCTTTGCTGAAGCGAGATATATTCATTTATATTTCTATAGCACCACACGATTCAGAGAATTTCAGATTATACAAAGTATCTTTGAACTGAAGCCTGAATGGTTTTCGGAGCTCGTGTTGTATTTCTCGTTCCAATCCAACTGCGAAAACAATCGAACCGCACAGCGCATTTTCTGTCATCTTCATAACCCGATGATGAAGCCACTTCTCCACTTTTTAAACTACATATTGCTCCTTTTCAACAAACAGTATCATCCAGTCAGATGCTCTGGAATTCCCGAACATGTGCAATCAGCTGAAATCTTGCTAATAGTTCTCCTGGCAAATTTTGGCGAGGATGACTATCGAAAACACCTGACGGATTTCGGAGTTTCTGTTTTCGAGAAACATCTTCGTAAGAAGTCGGAAATATATTTTTCGTGGTAGCAGCAGGAGAAATTCTTAGATCTGGAAGTTTTGATGATAGCAGGAAGGAGGCTTTCTACGCTATCTGCTGTGCTTCTATAACGAGTTGATTAAACAGATCATTAAGTGTTTTGAACGATCTAGTTCTGACTACACAGAAAAAAAAACATTCCCGAAAATGAAAACGGACCGTGAACTAGTTCACGTTTTCAGGATTTTTTCCTTTTAACGCAGTTTTGTTATGATTACGTGATTCAGTTCACGGTTTCTTTTTGCTTGTTCTCGAATTCATGACTGCAGTTCACAGATTTGTTCACCTATCACCATAGACTAGTCTAAGACCAGTAGGTCCCATACAAAAACGATTTTTTTCTTGGCTCTGTCAGTACTAGAACATCGATCCCAAGCTCGGTCCCAAGCTTAATAATGCGTCCCTCATAATGAACTCACATGAACACACTCTCAAATATTCTGTCAAAATAACACAGCTAATCAAAACAAAGGCGCATATATGTATAACAAGGTGCTGGCTTCAAGGTGTAGTTCGGACCAAGGGGTTCTACAACAATGAACCAATTTCAAATCGCTAGTTGCATATTGATTGTTGCTATCACTGAATATTTAGTAATCAAAACAAAAACCTCATAAGTTATTATCATGTCAACACTGGCCTGTCAGAAGGGCTTAAGTGCAATGATCGATTACCCCCAAGAACATGAATCCCTCGTATACTAATCCGTTTTTCTGTAGAAAGAAGATCCGTGTTGCTGTGGTGGGATGTAGCTTATAACCAACAATCAATATGCAACTAGCAATTTGAAGTTGGATCACTGTTGTAGAACCCCTTGGTCCGAAGTGCACCTTGAAGCCAGCACCTAGTTGTACATATTTGCGCCTTTGTTTTGATTTGCTGTGTTATTTTGACAGAATGATTGAGAGTGTGTTCGTGTGAGTTCATTATTAAGTGCGAATCATTAAGCTTGGGACCGAGCTTGGGACCGATGTGCTAGTACTGACTGAGCCAAGAAAAAAATCATTTTTGTTGTTGTTGGGACCTACTTAGTCTATGTTATAACTGCACTTAAGCCCTAATGATAATACCGTTTTGTGTTGTCAAATCAAAATAAATGTGTTTTGATGAGTACACAGTTAGATATTTTACAGAAATCTGTAAAGTTTTACCGAATTCTCAACAGCTGAACGTTCGGTAATCCGATATCTGTTAAAAAATCCCCGAATTTCGGTAAAATTTTACCGAAATCCGTAAAATTGGATTAGCTGTTGAGAATTCGGTAAAACTTTACAGATTTCTGTAAAATAATCTAAGTGTGTAGATAGGGTAACGGGATGTAATGGCAACCTTGCTCCTTAATTCAGCCCATGTACCAAATATTTCATAAATTGAACGTAAACAGACAAAATCTTGATTTCATTATGGTTATCTGTCTATTCTCAAGCAGTTGAGACATATTCCGTCAATTCAAAGGTTATCACTTGAGTAAGATTATCGAATTTCTTAACATTTCAATCACCATGGCTGCACTGATTAAACTAAAAAACATTATCTTCCCGGTCTATAAATAAGATAAATTCGGAAAAATTTGGCAAAATATGCTTACTGTTGCACTCTAGATGCACATAAAATAGCCACAAGTTGTTAATGAACTATTTACAAATAAATATAGATAATGATTTCACAAGAAAATCAAAGACCCATTTTTAGGGACATACTGTTTTCTGAGTTCCTAACCATGGTCTCAAGTATTCATCACATAGTGAAACTTTGATTTTGCTATTAATTAAAAAAAAATCAATGAAAACTTGGAAATGTGGCTGCAACTGGTGTAGCCAAATCAAACTCTAAGCAACAAAATCTATACCGTAAGAGTTATAATGTTTTTATGTGGATTGACCGATAGATCCTAGATAAAAAAATTTAAAGTGTTTTAAAGAAGTTTAGTTTTGATTTCTTCTGAAAATCTTTGGTTTTGAGTATAGCGAACGTAGCTTTGAGTAAAATGTCTGTGGAAATAATAATAACAAACATCACAATGGTATGTTTAACGAGCAGCCTAAATGATGAGAAAAGGTTGCATCCACAAATAGACCCAAGGTGGTGGTTACAGAACGACATTACATTCATATCCGTCAAATGTTTTCGTCTTCAAGAAGTAAGTTTTTTTTAACTTTCCGTGGTTCAAACCAATCCACCAATTCTTGAGTTTATCTAAGCATATGTTTGAATCTGAAAATTCGTAGAGATTTTGTCGTTTATGCTCTATAATTGAAAAATTTAAACTCCTTGATTTCGAATTTAACTGTTGACAATTCAATGATTTTTTTTCCGATACTGGAAAATTTTCATAACTACTACAGAGGAAGTAGCCATCTGCGAGAAAAAGCTAGAACTAAGTACTTTGCAATTAGATGGTTATTTTGATTTTAAGATATTTCACAAAGCACCGGGTTACCATCTTCATTTTTAAATGCAGCGTTTTGCGAGCGTTAATGAAAGATTTAATTATATCTGTTTTATGCTTTGATCTTAAGTGTCGTTTCCTTAACATTTCCGAAGATATGAAATGTAATCACGTACCGCTGCATCTGAATTCATTTCTACTGTCAAAGACACCAACCCTCGCTAGCTCTACTACTACTTCTAGTAGATTTCCTACATCTCTCTCAAGCACGTGGCTCACGCATGATACAAATTCTCTTTCACGTTTCGCACAGTAAACATAAAACACGCCACCTCCTCGGGCATCAGTATTAGTGGCGCACACATTGACAATCCACCGCCGTGACGAACAATCATATTTCCCAGCGCGCTTCTCATAGGCGATCGTTAACACGCGTGAGTCAGTTACATTCAAACCGTTGTGCTCGCTGCAAGCTATTTTGAGAGACTGATGAACACCCAAGTTACGTTGCTAATAAATTAGACACTGAGCGCGTGAATTTCAACTATAGTTCGAAACGGAAACCTATTGCCCCGGGAATAGCAGAAATTAGCACAGCGAAACTAAGAACACCGCTAGCAAATTTCGCAGTGTCGCAGAATTTTTCTACTCCGCCGTTGGCGCGGCAAGTCGTGTTGATTTATATGTTTACACACAGAGGCAACGGAAGAAGGTCAACAAGTTTGTGCGGTTAAGAAGTTTTGCCAATTTAGTGGCGTTCTCGCGTCCGCCACCGCCCATATCGGTTTCCCGTGCAAAAAGGTACGTACTCGAAGTGCTGTTAATTGTGATAAGCATATTTTGTCATACTGGCATATTTGATAGAGTAGAACATGACTTGTGTTCCAGAGAAGAAACAAAGGAAAGTCTTATACCGACTGACCGTTGGCATGACAATAGATTTGTTTGTGCGTGACTTACAAGTGTGCAATCGGTCACTTGGATGTGTTTTACAATCACCGAATATTGTTTTGCTCGTAGAGAGTGGTGAGTGTTGTGTGGTGATACTATCGGATAGATTGCGAGAATACCCATTTCGCTGCTGAGGTTGCCAGTTTATTTTGTGTTGAATTGAATGCCTTATTTTTCTGTACGAGATTGCACACTATCGCTTTCTCTAGGATCGTAGTAAATATATCAAGGTTGATAACTAGTGCGCATTCGAAGTGAAACATTCTCACTCGACGACTCTGCACAACCGTTCCAGTGCCAACAATAACAATAAGCTCGCCGGGACGGTCAGAACGGTGACGGAATGATCATCAATTCGATATGTACCTACATATGAGATTCAAACACAATAAGAGGCGAAAATCAGCAGATGTTATTTATCATCCACACCACTTCCGCTCCGCTGCTGTTTGCAAGTTTGGTGGGAAACCTATAGTAAACTTTTTCTCTCTCGCTCTTCAATGTTTACAAATGCAATCCACTGCACGTTTGCGTTTTAAGTGTTGAATGCATCAGTTGTTGATGTTGCGTTCTAGTGACGCAGGTGGTGAAAGCTTTAGTAGCCGTTTACAAGCCGTAGGTAGCAACTTGTGTGAGTAAACTTGCATACTCATAGGTTCCCAATCTAAGAGGATGGGTAATTACAGGTATGTTCACTTCAACCGATTTTTTCAGTTGGGGTAAGGAATCGTTTTCAGTGTTTCCCACTGTGCTCTGTTTTCATGGGTATAGAAGTCTGAACCAATAATCGACAATTTTGTTTATATCGAAAACTTTCCGTTCCATTTTGATAATTTTGTTATAATTCAAAGTAAAGAATTTAGCAATTATGTTTAATTATGTTAGGTTTTATTATGTTTATTATGATAAAAGTAATTAATCAAACATTTCCAACCGCATTGAAAAATGTACATTGATGTTGAACAAGACACAGATTGACAGCTGCTGTCGTTGCACCGCATGACTCAGTTTATTAACTAGAAACGAGAAGAAAATTAGTATGTTCCATTTAATTCCAACTACCTTTACTGATCTTGACAGATACACGTGTTTTGTCTACAATGTGAAGACTTCTTCAGTGTCTCGTACTAATAACTCGACTCTTAGTACTCTTAGCACGAGACACTGAAGAAGTCTGCACATTGTAGACGAAATACGCGTATCTGTCAAGATGAGCAAAGGTAGTTGGAATTAAATGGAAAATACTAATTTGTCTTCTCATTTCTAGTTACAGGTATCCCACTAAACAGTTCAAACTCTCTAGGATTCAAAGTTCATTAGTTCTACTGATTAAAAAAAATCCTATGTTTCAAGAGGATCAAGAGAATGTTTAATCTAGCCTACGATAAAGTAACAAAAACGATGTCTTCAAATTTTTGCACGGCATCAACAATAATTATTTCTTTAATTTATGTTCCAATCCTTACTAAATGTTTCAAAGTATAATGCAACTGGAAATGAAGGACTGTGATTGGGGTTATGTTTTTGGATTTCGGCTTTCAGTCTTTCTGTAATCATAAACGGATATCCGTTCTACATGTAGAACGGATATCCGTTTATGATTAATAAAAGATTGAAACCGAAATCTGAAGAAAAATAAAAGAAACCGGAGGTGTGTCGGAAATCCCATTTCATAGTTTGCTCCAAAAGGTTAAACTAATAATAACACAAAAGTCACAATCAATCATACCAGCTGATATCACCTACAATGAGCGCTCAAATTAGTGATCAATACATTCATACAGCGATTTAAAACGCACGATTTGATACATTCATCAATGATTTACGCAAGCGATAAATCAATCGCACAGAACAGAATTATCAATTAGGTATGGGGAATGTTTATATTGTCGTACGTTGGTTTGGTCGAATCGTCTGATTGATTCGTCAGTTTTGGGAAATCTACGCGATACGATAAAGGTGCAAAGTGTCCAGTGTTTATGACAGAGCTTTGATAGGTGATGCTGTTAGTACGTCATTCTATACATGATTATATTTAAACTGTTGGCACCGATATCCTTCAATTTCACCACTTATATAATGGTTCTGGTACTGTAATCTGGGGTGAAAGTGATTACTTTTTTTGGATTGTGACTTCTTTTTCGGTTAGCTTAATTATGTGAACATATTCAATGCTGTAGGACAACAACGACCTAGAGCCTCATCAAACCCTTCACTCGAAACTAGTATTAAAAGTTATTTTGATATTGGGGAATTTGCCCATTCTAGGCAATCTTAACAAATCTACTCTTTTATGAGTATTTTCACAGTGTCGTGCACACATCGGACGTTTTTTTTTTTTTTTTCATTTACTGGCTTGTGTTCTTCTATCTATTCCGCAGCCCCTATTATATGCGGCTATCGTTGCATTTGAACTGCTTAAGACGAAAAAACTGTTCTATTGTCGGAAATGTGGTAACTGCAGCAGTTTAGAATTTCTAGAAAAATGTGGTATACCGGAATGGTATCACTTTCTGAAACCTAATCAAATTATAACCTAATAACGGTGTCGTCTCGTCCACTTGTCCAACCTGTTCAGTAAACAGGTAGTCAGTTGGGTCACTAAACTAATAGATTTCCTTAATGTTTAAGCGGGCGTCATTATTTGTCAAGAATTCAAAAGCAATATTTTTGTTAAATATTAAAATTCTGTTCATGACAATGAAACTGTTTTTACTCACCAAAACACAGTGAACACATATTTACCTGCTATTTTTTAACTCCCCTGTAACATTATGACGCCCAATTGCACCTTTGAACTAAAAAAAAACTTCATCTCCAATGTGGCACTACCACAATGTGTTCACTAGACTGATGCAAAATTTGAAAATTACGCTCCCCTATGCTTGAACCACAGACAGACGTTCGACTTCATTTCATTTAACTGAATTGTTCTGTTCAAGCTTCAATGTCTGTCTGCACTCAAACGTTTCCAAGCAAAGTTCTTAGAAGCTTGCCAAAATTTTACGTATTGAGTTTTTGATTTTTTTTTTATATTTTTAACTTATTTATTTTCCGTCGGTCTATTTCCTCACATCCTCACAATCACCGACGCCAGGGAGACGACTCCACCATCTGGACTCTACCTAACGACTCATGACTATGAGCCGGGACCAACGGCTTTGCTTCCCTTCCGAAGGAAGACGTGACCAAGATTTTTTCGCCTCAGAAAAACCACCGACGTCGACTGGGATTGAACCCAGACCCACTGGGGAGCAAGTAGCAGTCACGCTTACCACTACACCACAGACGCCGGCTGGGCTTGGGCGAGTTTTTTACTTGACACAATCAGTTTAAGATTTGTATGGGAATTATTCTAGGAAACCTCAAATTTTTGTTAGCATTACTCAAACACACAATTTGCTGTTAAAGTATTCAATTTAACATATAGAAAATTGTTCAAACTTTCACCTCCGAAATTGTATTTTTACGTCTTTTTGGTAAATTTGACAGCTAAGCTATATTTTCCCTCCAAAAGTACTATATTTATACATGCTTGGAAATCTCTTGAAAAGAGCTACGAAATATATTAAACCACATAGTAATGGATCCGTCCAAAATTTAGTTGCTGCTGTTAAAAGCATATTTTTGCAATTTATAATCAAAAAATAGTTAAAAGCCTCGCAAGGTCCCGCTGAAAAACTCCGTGCACTACATTGTTGAACCCTTAAGCTCTGTAAATCACAAATGAAATTCTCCCCGAATTCATCCATTCGAGACCTACAGCAATTCGAAAAATTGTGTTTTTAAATTAAATTACGAATGCTGATCAATCTGGAATACCTTCTTAGAATAAAAAGTACAGCACATACCTCAAAAATGTATATGAACTATTTAACATAAAAATTGATATAATTATCCCTTTACCTCCCAGCTTGGTTTGGTTTTTTAGCTTATGGCATTTGTAAAAAGTTATGAATTATCATATTTCCAAAACCCTTTTCACTCTTAAAATCGTATCGCAATTCAAAAACTTTCCTATAAAGTATACTTCTAGTGTTTTTTTTTTCATTAGGGCTAATCTAACATTGAGAGACTCTCTTTGATTTCCTTTTCTTTCATTCATAGGATCCCTCGAACGTTTTAGATTCGCCTTAATGAAAAAAAAACCCAAGACTTGAATTACGTTTGTTCACAATTGGATTTCCCCATGATGACACACATGGAAAAGTGGATTGAAATACGCTTTGCCTGAAAATCTCTTATAATTATTATCGTTTCATTTGAATCCTGGAATAGCGCAAAAACGAACATCCACGTTCACTCCCGATCTACACGGTGAAAATATAAACAATATAAATGTGGACATGTTAATCGGTTCAATTCTGAAAAGTTTATAATATTTTGAAGAATTCGGTATGGAGTCTTCATATAATTATGGCCAACTGAGTGCAATACAAATTACTGGTTCGCAGCAAACCGTGCTTTGAAACTGACGTGTTTTGTTTTTGCTGCATTGTTTTTTCGAAAACAAAAATCAAAAAATTATTCGTAATTCAACTTAAATAAACAGTGAAATCTTAAAATCTACGTTGTGTAAAACGTAGTGAATGTAATCAATTCCCTCTCAAAATGTGTGATGATCGGTAGTATTTCCCCGTTTTTTTTTTTTATATTTTGTGCTTCGCCTTCGCGTCCGGAAGAAGAGTTATGTCAGTTTTGTTTGTTAGTGCTATTAGAATTGTGCCCCGGGCATAATTGAATAAATTAGAGTATTTTTCCGGTTTGTCGCGAGTGAATTGGTGATCATTAGCAAGTGATTATTTGGAAGTAGATATAGAATCCCATCATAGCGGGGGATTATGATTATTAGCAGAGTGTGGAGAAAATAAAAAGAAAACAAGTGCAATGTAGAAAACCGCCATTTGCTAGTCAAAAGCAATGAACCAAGCGAACGCGCATATAATTTTAGCTATCCTCACCACGTGGTGTACAGAGGGAGAGCTGTGAAGTTTTTTTTTCTCGTTGCACAGATTATGATATTTCAAGTTTAATTTTTACTCGAAAATGTTTTTACCTTTGATTTTTTTTGCATTTGTTCACTAAGTACTTATTGTATCCGTGCTGTTCTATTCGAAGAGGATGGTGTGAAAATATGTGTTGAATAGCGGAGTGCTACTCCTTTAGAGAAATAAATACATCCCTTAGCATCACAGGGAGGCCTAGTAAATAAAAACTGAACATCGGCAATAATTTTCCGTGAGATCTCTCTGATTATATCTGAATTTGAATGATACTACTAAATACGTGCCATCATCATAACAATACGCTTTGATGATGGAAGTGTATATACAATACTTATTACCATTTGATGATTGTACTGTGTTTATACTGGGCTTGTTGTCAGTAAAAGAGACCTCGGAATGGACGAGAGTAACCTGGCATTCTGAATTGGGCCACTGGAACTCAACAGAGTTCAACTCTCGACCTAAAAATGTGTGTTGTGTCGACAACAGTTCGTTTAACTGCAGAATTTTTTTTCGCCATACAAACATTGTCATGAAAACATTGGATTGTACACACACAAACACACAAGTGAGTGCAATACAAAAGACTACAGACTAGCCGTTTTACACATGCCGTTTCTCTGATGAGGAGGAAGCCGTTCTTTGACAAATTTCTTTGCATATTAAACAATAAACAAACAGTTTTCGTTGATAACATCTCTGCTTCATTGACATTTAACCATTTTAATTTAGTTTCAAACCGGTGAGGCATAAAGGACTTCGGATTCAACTATTCAGCTTGAATGACAATTCATGAATGCATTTATTGATCACAATTTTTAAGTGGCAAACTTGCTTGATCAGCAGAGAATACCGGTTGAAGCACGCTCGGTGGTTATCAATAAACAATTTTGAAGATGTTTTCTGTCGATTGTTGGACCGAGCGATCCATTAATATCATGTTTTCATCTGAAGAATAGCTTGAAAATTGAAGAAAAAATATAAGGCTCTGCATGAGCCTGTGCAAGCCCTTCTACTTTCGAAAGAAGAGGGGTTCGAAGTACCACAGGGTCACATTACAACATCACATGAGGAGGAAGTTAACATCCACGATAGACAAATGACATCTTTTTTCGATGAACTTGATGGAACGGAATTGTACTAGCCACACAATCATCTTATAGACTGTTCCAGAAAGTATAAGCACACTTTCAAAATAACAAAAAAGTCATGTTTTTTTTTTTAGTTTTAATAATTTTATTTGGCAAATCATATTTGTATTTGTGTTTAATATGATATTTCACTCTCGTTCAATCAAAATATTTAATCATAGCCAAGACTCCTAATTTTTCCTCGAACATGACTCATTAGCTTCTGCGCAATGGTACTTCCTACCATTTTGACCACTTTTGGCCAATCTTTTTTGAATTTGTGGATGTCGTTCGCTGGTTTTATGAATTTGCGAAGCTTTGCTTTGGTTAAAGCCCAAAAAGTCTCGATTGGTCGTGCCTCCGGGCAGTTCGGCGGATCCATGTCTTTTGGCACGAAACATACATTTTGACTTTTGTACCATTCTAAAGTGTCCTTTGCGTAATGACATGACGCCAAAGCAGCTCAAAACACTACTTGACCTTCGTGCTGCCTGGTCATCGGCAATAATCACTTCTGGAGACATTCCTTAACGTATTCCTGAGTGTTCATCGTATCCGTTGTGATGTACGGCCTAGATGTTTTACCACACTCGCATATTGCCTGCCAAAACATAACCTTGTTACCGAATTTTTCGGTAAAAATTGCCTTCTCCGTTTCGGGGATGTCTTTGTCTTCGCTTACAGTTTAGAATTGTGGTCCGGGAAGCGTTTTGTAATCTAGTTTCACATACGATTCATCGTCGTTTAGTATACACCCAGAATTTCTACACAATAACGAGTCGTAGAGTTTGCGGGCCCGTGGCAGAGCTCGAAAAAAATGACAGCCGTCGTGAACGATGAGTACAAAAAATATTCAGTAGGTACAATTTTCGCTCCCCTCATTTCGTTCTATCAGTCACGCAATATATTCGTGTTTACTATTTTGGTATGCTCAGTCATTCCGTTGTCCTTGTGTTCCACACAACTCATTCACACCACAGCAAAGGACACGGCTATTCAAGCCTCAAGAGATTTTGGTTGCTTGACTGAATGTTCTGGTAACCAGTCATTCATTTTCGCGTTCGTGAGTGATTTTTTCTGCCACAGGATTTCGAGTATTCCCGAACATGGCTGAATGCAAAGGAAGCCAAAAGGCTAAATGGCCGTAATCGCTACAGAGTTTGTGGGGCATTTGTTCGAGAAAAGGCATTTGCAGGATCGATTCGAGAAGTTTTGGATTTTTTCACTTCATTGATGCTCCAAATGAATGACTGTTCTTTCGTCTTCACGGTAGAACGTTGAAATTGAATGAGTTGTTTGCACTTACGTACATTCACTGCTTTCCGGAACGAATGAATGATCAAAGTTAAGCAACACAAAACAAGTTGACTCATCTTGCACAAGAGATTCATGAAGGCAAATTTGTGTTTACTTCATGTTCGCTAAGAACAGTGCGTGATGACTAATATTTTAACTCAGTCAGGGTGCAATTTGAGAATTGAATATGATATTTTTAAGCTCTGGCCCGTGGTTTCACGGACGCGGCCTGTTTTGGGTTCCTTTTGGGGTTTTTCTGCTTCCGGTTTGTTTTTAGCCCAATTCTTTCTTTGGCACGCATGACGTTACTCGACGAGGTCCCTAGTTTTTTCGCAACATCCCGAACGGAAGTCACTGGTTTTTGCTTGTAGGCATCCCTGATCTTTTTATCGATATCCGGACTAACAGGACCGGATTTCCGACCACTCTTCGGCGCATCTTCATACGTACACTGTTGACTCTACATTTTCGAATCGCAGATTGTATCACTCCGACGCTCCACCCTCTTCCTTGGCCAATTTTCTCAAGAAGAGTCCGCTCACAGTGCACAATTTGTGCACGATACTTTTTCGTTGTTCCGGAGTAAGACCGCGCATTTTGATAGGTAACACAAAACTGAGCACTTTTTTGATGTTATGTCATTCAGAAATGTGCAAACAAAAGGATGCAGCCAAAACATGTTGAAATATTTGATTATATTCAAAGTGACCGTTAAAATAAGGCGTGCTTATACTCTCTGGAACAGTCGTTAATGCAATCATGGAACCTGGCATCCAAAGCTCTTAATTAATAACTGTGGAAGTGCATTTAGAACACTAAGTTGAGAGCAAGCAATAAGCTAATTGCGAAAGCAATATGTTTGAAACGGTAATAAAGAAAAAGAAGATCGGATGGAAATTATTAAATAAACATATTAAATAAAAAAAAACAGCTTTCGGTGATAACACCTCTGGTTCATTGAGATTTTTTTCTTCCTTAGCGGTTCAAGCATATTGCTTTCGCACTTAGCTTATTGTTTGCTCTGAACTCAGTGTTATAAATGCACTTACACAGTTGTTAATTAAGAGCTTTCGATCCCAGGTAACCAGCAAAAATACACCTTGAACTAAGTCACGTCCTCATGCCGGACGTTGAAGGGGAAAAATCCTGATAATGTGATAACTTTTTCATTTTTAGGAACGTTTTTTAAACACTATTTAAAAAAAACTTTTTTGTGTATGATTGTTAAATTACTTTTAAACTTATTTCTTATCTGTTTTGTTTGTCCGTTCATGTAAAAATGCTCTATTTCATCGATTAATATACATAGTTATTGAAATCCAGTACCGAACAAATAAACAAAATCCATCAATTTGCAAAATTTGACGGAATTTGATACAAGGCCGAAAATTGACGCTGCATTCTAGTTGAAGATGCACAAAAATGTTTTTCCTAATCTTGCATGCTTTTATAACGAAAACCATCGTTTCTTGATGGAAATACAATTTTGTCCAAATCTGGGCCCTTTTTTTCGATTGTGTCGATCGTAAAATGACTGAGTTAATAACGTTCAAAATTTAACTACACAGAAAAAATATTGAATTTTAACAGATGTGGTAAATTCCACCGTTGATCTGCAAGCCAATGCCAGCGTAAACAACGTAATTGTTTGCAATCTTTCATACACCATACAACATTGTTTGCAATCTTCTTTACAACAGTCTTGATTCAAGCTATAATTAACTTAAATTTACATGAAAAGTCATATTAATTTATGCCAAATCTAGCATTCCCTTTGTGTGCATTAGATATCGCTGGATTTCAAATGTTTCTTTCAAACTGTGTATACTTGGCTCCAACTTTTCGAACTCGCAACGTGTACGCCAGTATTGTAATCTCACGTCAAAATCGATAACATTTTTATGAAAATCTCAATCATCGTTTCTCCCCGATGAGGTCAGACGGAATTCGGTAAAGATTTCTTCGGTTTCTCACATGACATGAGCATAATTACATTTTCCTTACTCGCCATAGAATTAAGGTAGATTAATATTTTTCACAGCCTTGTTGGTAATCATAAACATATTTTGTGACCATTCGCGAATTGCTTATTTTAATAAACCAAGTTACATGGCAAAAGGATTATCAACTTCGTTTGCGGTCATCCGAATCCGCCAATCTTGACAGTCTTCATCGTGAAGCTTTTGGAACGTTCGAGAAAACCTCATCGTGTTCATTGCTCTTGTTGATGTTATTTGAACCCTGTTGGTACTACTCTTCAACCCACCTAATACTATAAGTCAAGGCATCGAATGGGCTTCAAAACAAACCAACTGAGAGTTGCCAAAGTTGGAGAGGTTGCCAAAGTGGACGTTCAGATAATGTTTGATGATTTGATCTGTTGAGCAGAAAGGGTTTGAAAGCAATGAATAGCGATCGAGGATGGAATGGAATGTTCCAGATACAGATGCAGAAGAGTGAACATAATTGCCGTTTGATTTGGACGGGCTGCTATGTTGTCTGTTCTAGAATTTTCTAGTACCTAGTGGACTGTCGATGGCATAATGCGAGGTCCCCGTTTTAGACTAATTTATCACTTTGGAAATCAATTTCATTAACAATGCATGTTTAGTCCAATCAACAGCATCACTGCTTTTCAACTTTTTCAGTAAGTTTGAATTTTGCAGTTAGTTCTATTCTGGTGTCTAAAGGGTTAAAATGCACACTGATTGCTCAAGTACATTTTCTTATTACATTGGCAGAAATTCATCAGTAGATGATAATAAAGAAGGTAATCCAATCCATTGTTCCGAAACGTGCTACGCAATCTCTCGCCATCGACATCAACTGTGATAGCATAATTTAACGATAAGGCATTACCGTGGATTGGAAACCGAACATACAAAGCTTGGCTTTCTTAGATTAGGTTTTTATTGGTAAATATTTTGACTTGTCCGGCCGGGCGCAGGCAATTAGAATTTGCTACACTCGCAATTAATCAATCTCACAGTGTTTTTTGTTTTCAATGATGTTGGTGTGCAAGTGATGATGTCAACAACAACTTCAATAGATGACCGCACATCTCGAACGACGTTGGCGAGGCAATGTGATACGCGCGATGTCTAATCACTGACGCGGTCGTCGTCGTCGTCGTCGTGGTCGTAGAGCTCACATTCAAAGCCACGATTCCGTCCGTCCGTCAGTCCGTCTCGTATCGCTTCACAATAGTCGCGCGCACACACAGTCGTCAACATCATCATCACCATCATCATCGTTAAATGCGGCCCCGCGACACAGGGCAAGTATAAAATGACAGTACCTAGATAGCGGTGGCTTTTAGTTCAGTTCCAGCTGGTCAGGCGTTGGCACTTTCATTCCGAAACTCGGAGTATTTCTTTTAATCGGATTTGTTTACCGCAACATACAGCACGCAGTGAGTCTAGTTGGAGGAACTAAGAGGAACGACATTGTTTTTGTGATTCGAGATTCGATAGAGCTGGGGTATTGCGAGATCAAGAGCACCTTTGTTCCAACTTTTGTGTCAACATTTTGGGAAATTCTAGAGCAGTTTTGGTTCAGTGCATAGGGAACAAATAATTCAACTGTGCTAAATAAGGTTCTGATTGTGATCGAAGTGAATCATCAAGGACGTTAACGTTCGGTAGGTTCGTTTATTTATCTAAGAAAATCGTAAATAATCCAACGCGATAGTGACTGCAACATAAAACAGTTCTTGAAAACGATTTTAAATGTTCTTGTCTCCTCCATAAAAATGGATAATTATCAAAGCTAATTAAAGTTGAACAAAGTAGGCTTCTAATAGCATCTTTCGCCTTCTCTCTATTCCACAGAAGAGTCATGTAAGCTGAAAGCCCATGGAAAACCATTGACAGACTGTTCATCACTCAAAAAAGAGAGGAAAAAACAAAAAGAAATATTTTTCAAACGAAGAGAAGTGAACCAGTAGTGCAACGATAGAAGATTTAATTCGCTTTGGACGATCAGTGTGTAATTGTGCATAAAAACTGTTTTTAGTGTATAACCCATACCTTCTAAGAAACAGTTAACAGTGAGTGATCAAATATTCTGTTACTTTTAAAGTTTTAACGCACAACCGGAAGATTCTCACGGAAGTTTATATTTTAAGATTGCTCGTTTTAATTTGTGAGACAAGAACCGCGCAACTTTTCTACTGGTTAGTAGCATAATGCCTACAAAGATGAATTTGTCATTTGCTGGATGTGGTTTTCTTGGAATCTATCACGTTGGCGTTGCCGTCTGTTTCAAAAAGTATGCTCCCCATCTGTTGCTGCATCGGATCAGCGGTGCCTCGGCTGGATCGCTGGCTGCGTGCTGTCTGCTTTGTGATGCGCTGTTAGGTAGTACCTGTTACTAGAACGTGCCAGCATTAATTTTTTTAAAGGCATATTTGCTACGAGGCCCAAAACACCTAACCCCGTTTTCTTCCGAAGCACCATTTCAAATTGCAACAAACTTGGCAGCGTCGCGGATAAACATCAAAGCGAGCTGCAAATGATCAAAAGTTTGAAAACAGAAAATGCAAGGTCGGCTTCCTTTGCTCGTGTGCGTGTGTGTGTTTTTAAGTTTTATTTTCCGGTGCTTCTATGATGGATGTTAATTCATGAAAGAACACGTCGGAACCTGTTCTAATGATCTGTCATGCTGGTAAAAAATATCCTTTTCGAACGGCAAAATCTGAAAAATCGCATCGTTGCTTCATCGAACTAATTTGTGGGTCGGAGATTTTTACCGTTGAATGAGTCGTGAGCTCAGCACTTCTTTTGTTGTCCGTTTGGGCGATGGCTCATCTCTTTACGAGATGAGCGCGATGACCCTTGTTTCGATTTTCACGCTGCCCTATTTCCAGCAATCTTCGGAATGGAAAATGTTATTCATAAAGTCTAAAAATAGGTCCAATGGTGCTATCAAGCTTGAAATTGTTGTGTCAACTTCAGTATTTTGTTTACGTAGCTTTCGATTTACGGGATAGAATTGTTTTAACATTGAGATTTGAATTAGTAGGCGGTTGTATTTTCTCAAGAATGTCTTTGTTCCTATTCTTTTATCGTTCACAATTTTTCGATTAAGATACTTCTTTTCTGACGTGTTATGAATACTTTATCAGAGCTACATAACTTCTAACCCGAACTTCCCCAAATTTATTGTCAAAACTCCCTGAACTCTTTTGTTGGCTCCCAAAGTTTCTCCAAAAAATATTGTTATTTTCTTTTAAAAGTTTCCTAATTTTTTTCCAAAGCTTATTGATATTTTTCTTAAGATTCCCTAATTTTCTTCATGAACTTCCTATAGTTTCTTTCTAAAGCTACCTGCATATCTTCAGAACTTCTGTTCATTTATAACAAAGTTCTCAAATGTTATAAACAATGATTTTCCGAATTACTTATCAAAGTTATTCAAATTTGCACAAATTTCTTCCAGAAATTTGTAGAATTTCTCCTATGACCTGAAAATATTTTCGAAATTTCCTTAGTCCCAATCAGAAATAACCTCGCATTTCTTCCTGAAGTATCCTGCCTTCACAAGATCTTCAAATTTTTGACCGAAGTTGCTTGAACTTATTCCCCAAAATTCAGTAAATTTCATCCCGATATCGCAAAATCTCTTGTTTTCTGAGTTTCTTATTTCACCGAAGTTATCTAAATAACTTATTGAGACATTTTGATCTGTTAGCTCAGATATTCCTTCCTTTATTGTTTTTTGAATTTCTTGCCGACAAATTTGTTTTTTCAGGTTGTTTCGGACATGTTTATCAAATTCCTGTCTGTTTCTGAAAATTTGTCAGTGTTCCATAGACCTTCTCCTGCTGTTCCTTAATATATTACCGAAGGTTCTCTATGTGTTTCTATGGAGTTTCCCAAATATGTTCCTATGGTTGTGCTACATAGTCAAATGTTCTGTGAATATCATCCTGATGTTTTATTTTATTTTCTTTTACAATTAATTAGATTTATAACAAAACATATCTGTGTTCTCTGCTTGAAAACCCATTTGTTATCAAGGCAAAGCAAAGTTTCTGAACTTTTCCAAGCTCGTTTGACTTTTCCTGAAATACCCAGCTTGCTTACATTTATTATCTAAACTAATTTTCTATATTTGTCCCCGAACTTATTCTTACGTAGGGACTTGGAATAAGTTTTCACTCAAAACTCTCTAATTGCATTACCGATGATCACTCGTCGACTTACTGCAGATCCCTCAATTTTCTCTCAAAGAAGTTCTTTGATTTTTTACTGAAGTTCCTGGGTTCTCAGAACTTTACGACGAGCAAATTAAAGCTCAGCGTGAAACCCACTTTACGGAGTCCAGACGAAATACACTGAGTCAAAGCTCCCATGCGAATGAGTAAAGTGGACTCTTTTCGGACGCTGAGTTCAGTTCGTTGTTCTGGAGAGTTATGAGAACTCTAGGAAACGTCAGTAAAAGTTAATGAAATTTGGAGAAAGTGGGATATCTTCAGGAAATCGTCAGTGACCATCGAGTAATAAGTACAAGAGAATAATGACGTTCCTCCCCGCATTTACCTGATTTTTTCTGCACAAATTCTCCATGCACTGCATCTGAGTCGTATTGAATTCTCGCCAAGAGATTTTTTGTTTTAATTTTCTTTAACATTAACTCAACAAACTACCACAAATTTTCAAAATTTCAAACAAAATGTCCCTGAACTTCGAATCCATTTGAACTACTATGTGCTGGTACTCGAAGGATCTGTTGCTCACACCTCGAAAGAGCCCAATTTCTCGGAATTACCTGATATTTTCCCAATTCCCCAATTCCCTTAGTTTCTTGTCTTCAGTTGTCCTTGTGGGTTCACCAATTTCTTATCATCATTTCTTCAAAGAGTTCAAAAAATCAACTAGAAGTTTCTTAACACCTGTGCTCTGTAATTTCTTGCAAAAGCTTGCTGAAGGTTCCTGATCTGCTACACATATTACGCTGGAAGTGTTTTGCCGTGCAATAATTTGTTGCCATTGTCTCCTGCAGCTTATTTTCCAAGCTCTTTCAGACTTTATCCTGAAGGCCACTTAGTTTCTGCTTCTGAATTTCTCTTAATTTAATCCTCAATTCTCCTGAACTTTTCCCCAGGGTTTGCTGAATTTCTAAAGTTCCTTAATCTTGTTTCCAAAGTTGATGATGATTTTTTTTTCTGAAAACCTGTGCAATTTCCTCCCAGTAAGTCCATTATGTTTTGGTCGGAGTTTCTGAAGGCGCTTCCTGAAAGCATTCTGGGGTTCTTCCTGAAGATTCTCAAAATTCGTGCATCTCTGAATCTCCTGCAATACCCATACCCTGATCTTTTTTTTTTTTTTTTTGCGAAATTTGTTTTTACTCATAGAAGTGTTGATGTTTTTATTCGGAGTCGCCTGTTTAATCAAAGGTTACTTGGATTTTTGCATTTTTATCCCCAGGATGCCACATAAGCACATTTGCTGAAAGCTGAGTCACTCTGCACCTCGAAATTCTAAATTTCTTACCGAAATCAGCTGACATGATCCCAATTGATCCGTGCACTTATTTCCAAAGCTCTTTGAGCTTCATCTTGAAGTCCCCAATGTTTCGTGCTGTTTTTTATTAATTTTATTATCAAGTTTTCGAACTTCTTCCAGAAGTTTGCTTAGGTACACCAAAATTTCTTGAGACTTGTTTCCGAGAGTTGAAGTGCAATTTCATTCTAAAAAAATCCGACATATATAGCTCTCAAAATGTACCTAGTTTTAGGTCAAAGTTTTTGAAATTTCTCCCTGAAGATCTCTGAGTTTCACACAAGAGGTTTCCTAAAATTCCTATCCCTGAATCTCGTTTCATACAACTTGTTGGCCTGAACTACTTTTTGAAAGTTTCTATGATGTGCTTCTCACAGAACCGTGGATTGTTTTGAGGATTGTTCGGTTTACAGGAAATTCACCTTGAGGTTCTTGGTTTTTTTCAGGAATGCCCATGGACTTCTGCCCGGCAACCGAAATCTTTGCGGAAATTTCCTGCAATTCTAACCAAAAGTCTTTACTGAATTTACTCTCTATGTTCCTCAAACTTTTTCCAAAGCTTTTTGACGTTTATCGCAGAGGTCCACTTCCTTCCCTCTACCGAAGTTCTGAAGGATTCCTCTAAATACATTTCCATCTGAAAAATTCTTGTGTTTTCCTCCCAAAAGTCTACTAAGTTTTGACAGAGTTTCAAAAGTGGCTACAACTGAAGTTCTTTATAGTTTCTCATAAAAGTTCTCTTAATGTTTTCCTACTTTTTGGCCTTGCATTTAAAAATGTTATACCCATTTGACTTCAAACCCACTCTCATTTCTGGCTGGAAGTTTGTAGTCTATAACGGCTTACCCAGTCAATGACGGTCGTGCGATCATCTAAAAAAATGTCGTTCGTTCGTACAAAAAGTAGTTTAAAGTTCACTTTTTCTATCAAGTTGATGGCTGGCATTTAAATTGAAAAAAACTAGGAAAATGTAAGAACTAACACATCACTTCAAGTCCAACTTAAGGGTGTTCCGATCAAAATTTGGTCAAACAGTAATGTGTGTGAGTCAGTCAAAGTTTTTATTAATAGGCTCAAATTATTTTCAGGTTGAGTTAATTCCAGAATACAGGAGAAATGTTCAGCAAGGCTGTTTCCCTTTTTTACCGAATGCAATTGCCGGGTCACTCGGTTAACACACATGCCATAAGATTTTGTACGCAGTCTCCTTGTCCACGCTGTTACTTCGCCGCAGCACGCCAGTTTGCTCTTGAACTGTTTCTCGCTCACACCTACACTTTTTTGGGTCTTCTCTAAGGTTCACGCACGACGGCATTGTGCCCAATATTGTGCGGTCGAGGCGGAGCTCCACGGCGTGTTCAGGAGGTTCACCCATCGCCCGGGCTGCCACTTGAACGTTGTTTGGCAGCCTACCGCTCCATGGCCTTTTTTCCATGTGATTGCAAGATGGCATGATCAGCCAACATGAGAACAGAACTGTGTCGCTTCAGAAAAGGATGCGGGCGATTTTTGTAGGAGTCCGCCAATGTAAACGCTGCTCTTCAAGCCACAGGTACGTCGCGATTAGGGAGTCCACCACTTTCTTGTAAGTCGACAGCGATCCAGCTCGTTGCTGGCTCCATTCACGGTTAAAGCGCCGCTCCGAGCTGCTTTGCGACATCTCGGATGGAGAGTTGTTGTGGTTCCGCTCGAAGAACAGCGGACGACTGTCATTTGTTGTCGCTGTGACCTCCAAGGCTTCTCGATTGCCCCCCGATCCACGCCATCAGGCAGTCGACAAGCGGTCACCGAACGCGCCTAATGCGTTGGTAACAGTTGAATTAGCCGCATTCATACAACGTTCGCCAACTTGGCGTGAGAGTAGTTTGGATTTCGCAATGCGAGCGGCATTTTGATAACTGAAGTGCTAGTCACGAAATCAAAATAAGAGGCATGATACTACTGCGCACACCATCTTCAAAAGAAAACGCGTCAAGTTTTAAAGTTGACCGGTACATGATCGAAATGTACCCTCTAAGTCGAGCACTTGGCACTAAATAGAATCTCTAAGTCTCAGGCAAAAATAGGCCTATCTGCTCAGAACAGAAAAGTTTATTAGGGGAACTTAGAAGGAATTTACTCCGCTCGTATGCAGTAACTTGGTTGCAAATGTTGTGAAATAGTGATAATTTCTCGAATTTGAAAAAAAAAATCAAATTCTTCGAAAGCATGTAGTTTCGAGAAACTATCCGAGTAAAGTTTTCATAATATTCGAGACCCGTCCACCCCTTCCACAAACCAGCTGCGACACAGTTAATAATTTTGGATGTCAACAAACGGCTGCAAATAATATAAACAACGATGCCATTAAACTGCAGACATTACAATCGCTTAAAACAGTAATCGTTTTGCCATCCTAAACGCCATGCCTGCCACCGTAATTTGCAATTCTACACGCTGCCTCTACTTGCAACTGAATTAATTGAAAATTCAGATATCTGATTGTGTGTCATACTGCGCCGATAAAGTTGTCTTTGTCGCAAATGACACCAAAAATGAGCAAATGATTACAATGTTCCCACCATTCGTCTGTTACTTCCAAAGATCCACCCGCAAATTTTTCGAACATCTGCTCTGAAGAGATGTGACAAGGTGTGGTCAGGTATAGTCGTCGGTGGGTGAAATATTCATTGAAAACCACCAAGCGATTATCCTGTGGTGTCTATTTCAGGTGCTAGGAAGCAAGTTCGAAAGTAATTTCCCATTGTTAAGGATTGAAGGAGGATCTTAATCAGCTCTCATCCAGCTCCCTTTGCACGGAGTTCTCGTTAATCGAGCGGTGTCGATCTGCGAGGTGTTTTGTGTCCATTCGGACTGTCCGTCACTTCACGTCTAAGATTGAATTCACATCAACAGCTGGTACGAGCTACCGGTCCACATAGCTCATTATTCTTGTAGTAACATTTGACTGCCGCTGGTGTTCACGCTTCTTTCGAGTCAATCCTATTTCGCGGGAAATCAGAAACAAGCAGACGTCTTTATCAGGATGCACTAATTAATCACATTCGTGCTGGTGCTGGATGCCAGGTCACGGCAACGGCGTCCGGACAAGCTGATGCTGTGCGGAATCATTAGTCGAGCTCCAAGTCCAGCTCACGAATTGATCGAGTCACCTCTGCCAATCAGCGCTGTGGACTTTTCCAGACGAGTCCGCCTTTTTTTGTTTGTTTCAAATGCACAACGAACGCGTCTGATTGAAGGACTGCACTTTGAGACTTCCTCCGGCTGGCTTCGACTTCATCCAGAGTTTGGTGTGGATTTGGGTTCCTTCGACTTGAAGATTGTGGGGAATCTTGAAAATGTTTGCATACAGCGGTGTCTTCAAAGCTTGCATCGATTTTTCTCGCCCACTGCTTCCACCTGAAACAGGACCGTGCCTCCGAAGCAAAGTCAACGACGATGTACCGCATCGATCGCCGCAAGGAAAGGGAACCCGCCATAGGACATGACTGCTACGTTCCCGGTTGTAACGGCTGCAACAAACAACCGCCAAAACCAGAAATTTGCTTAGGACATTGTTTGGCCTTCGTTATCAATCCTTTCGGCTCGGCGGTTTCGTCCGTGTGGTGCAGTCCACGGGGGTGGATGACCACGAGACCAACAGAGAGCACCATCGGTTTGTGGTTGGCTCGTTGAATGAAGAAGTGAAGAGGGCGAGGGGAATCGATGAAGCTAAAACAAGGGAATAACAAAGAAAGGCGCTCGGAGGATTTCCGCACTAGGCACCGTGGTGACACCGCTGACTACAGGAGCACCGAAGAGTCCGGAACACGTGCCCTGTGCACCAGGGTGCGGTCGCAAGAACGGAAGAAGCAAGCTTGCCGATGTTTGGACTGTGATGGCTCCCCGAATAGAGTTACCATTTCTCGGCCTCTCGCCTCGAGGTGGACGTGATCTTGAGAAACTGTGTGAAAAGGTGGTGGAACTAAAGTGTTGCCATGCTCATGAATCATGAATGAGTTGGTCAGGAATATGGCGCGGTTGGATGATATGTGGGATGCTGTTGTGACATCTAGGGTTTTTATTTTCATTAGAGTGAATCTTAACATTTAGAGGCGCTCTTTGCGGTGCTTTCTTTTTCGTTCATATTCCAATCGCCGTTAGATTTTCCGTTCTCTGCACTTGTAAGTGGTATTGCTGCAGCCTCCAGCGCTGTTAGTGTTTCGATCTGTACTAAAGGATCCCTCAATACAGTCTGCTATAGTGGCATTGTAATCCCAATGAAAAAGCTGAGACCGGAGAAAATCTCTCGATGTTGAGTTCGCCTTAAGTGAAAAGAAGCTTACCGAAGATATCGTGATTGAAGATGTTTGCTGTGTTTGTGAAAAGTCGTTACAATTTCCACGTCAGCATGGATCGTAATGATAATGCAATTTTCCGGGAATAGTTTTGATGGAGATTAAGAAAAACATTGAATTACTGTCGGGAATTTGAGGTCCTGCCTAATGTGTAAGAACAAAGTGTTGACGCATAGTTTGCGCAAATAAATATCAGAGGTTCAGGGTGTTGACCTGGAAAAAAAATCATTCAAATCAAAGAAGCTCATGGAATTTCACTTGTGACTAAGGCGCCTGGGATTGTTTGTTGATGAAAGGCATAGGAAGAAGGATTTATAAGAACTGTCAATAGAAACCTGCAATGTAGCCTAGTCAAGTTCAAGGAAAGGGATCCACTGCATGTCTCTTTGATCCTTATGATAAACCTTGTGTCAGGTTGGTCTATTAATCTACAAAGCTTGAAGAGCAGGGCTACAACCGATAATTGAAGCGCAAAAAAAGTACTTAAAATTGCATGACAGTTTTTCCCACTGCGAATTCAATGCGATTTAATGTGCTGCACTTCGATAACACTATGAGTTAAATGAGACGAATTATAGGAAACTCAAGGTTGCTCTTTTGGTCAAAGCTTTAGATTCCAGTTGAAATTTTAGTGGTGTCTTGTACCTTGCGTAAATTACATTGTAATATATGATTTGATTCATTTTTCAAAATGGATCAATGACTTGGAAAGACAAATGAACATTCAGTTTGAGCAAAAAATACATACAAAATTTGCTGAAAATTTCAGTGTTATGTGCGTGAGGTGTTATCATCTTCTTGATTGATGTAAAGGTGTTAATGTTTGAGATAGAGACCGATGATAAAAATATGCAAAAAAAAAAACAATCAATCGAGATTTCAGATCTTGAAGATGACAGTATTGCTGTTCCCTTTAGTAACCACACAGTTCGAACAACTTGTATGATATTAAAGACTTGGTTAACAAAGTTACCTTCTTTGTATTCAACAGAAGTTTACGCGTAATCTTGCACTGAAATTTTCTAAATGTTGTAAATTTAATCATTGTATAAGATTCAAATATCTATGTAATCTATGGTTCAGGTTTCTTCAGGAGTGAGTTTCATTAAAGGAAGTTGTTGTTGCAAAAATCTTAACGAAACTGAAGAAAGATTAATTTCCATATACAT